>JAQQSW010002956.1:0-14812 GCA_028646575.1 Pseudocheirus occidentalis
TTGGTGATGGAGGGAAGGGCGGGGTGGGGGAGGGTTTCGGGAAGCACACATCTCAGTAAAGGGACAGGGACAGGGTAGAGAACAAAACAAGGGTGGGTGGTGCAGGATAGGAAGGAGGGACATACAATCAGCCTCTCACAATTTGCCCACCATGGAGATGTCCTGTGTAACTACACATGTACAGCCTGTGTTGAATTGCTGCTCCTCCCAGTGGGAGTGGGTGACAGGTGAGGAATTGCAAGAATCTAGAATTTCAAGCTATACAATCAAATGAAACTGGGAAATAATACATACAGGGACAGGGGAAGGGAGCCCCTCCCTGCCCTGCTAGAAAGCTAGAGGGGCATTGGAGGAGGACATAAAAGGGAACAGATTGTGGGAGGGGCCTTACAGTGGGCTGGGGGGTAGGGGCAGGGAGGGGAGAAAATTTGTAACTCAAAACCTTGTGGAAATGAATCATGTATCCAAGAAAATAAATTACAATTAAAAAATATGACAGAAATGGAAAATAATAAATGTTGGACTTAATGCGAAAAAAAAATACATGAAGAAAGAGAAGAGAAAAAACAGTAAGAGTGTAGAGGTAAAGGAGGTTTACACTAAGGACTCAGAGGTTCAACAGAGTGGGAGAAACTGAGTAGGACAAAGGGTAGAGCCAGATGAAGAACACAGCCTGGTAACACAATGTAAATATTAGCAGAAATTTGTTTTTCTTTCTCCTCTCCAGAGGGAAAACATGGCAGGATGAGAAAGATTGAGAGTTATATGCTGCTTTAATCAATAGCATACTATAGCAAAATGAGTTATTTCTTTTTCCCATCTCTTTGTTAGGATGCAACTACTCTTTGGGTGCAAATGCTGCAATCTAAGCTTTGTGTGTTGTTTTCATAATCTTCTGTAATCCATCCAGGCATATATATCATCTTGTGTTCATTGGCTCACATATGAGTGAATGAGATAACTACCCGACATAGACATTGGGGAATTCCTTTTTCAAGTCCTTCTACAATTCTTTCTTCTTGTAAGTATAAAAGCCTACCACCCAGCCATCATTATTCTCTTTATCTTTAACTATGGGAGTTGACATGAACTACTGATATTTTTTTATCAATCATCTCCCAAAGGAAGAAGTGAAATGAGGTTGGACCTTATAGTTTGCCCGAGTGAACTATAAGCTTAACTTGGTGTTTTGCCATGAAACTCAGGGGCCTTACTTACTAAGACCAAAAAGGCCTTCAAATGTACACTTTTGAGTTTGCCTCTATTCAATCTGAGTTTAAACACAAATTGCTTCAGTGTTCCTCTGAAACTTTGGGAAAGTGACTTTTCCCTCTCTGGGGACTAAGTTTCTTTCTTCCTCTCTATTGGAAGAAGCTCCAATTGGATGATGCCAAAGCTGTATAAAATCTCTCACATTGATAACTTATTCATTTGGATTTTTTTGTGGGAGAGCAAATGATTATAAAACATTATATTTATGCTCCCATATATTTCTATACATGGCTCTTAGGTTAAACAGGATAGATGAGATTGCCAAATTTCAAGATTACACATCTGGCTATTTCTACACCAGACAAATACATCATTCATAGAATTGTTTTTTTTCCATGCTATTTTTCAGCTCCGTATGGATTCTCTGTAGACTAAAAAGACGACTGAAATTTAAAGAAAAATGCCAAGTTTTCTCTCCCCACCACAATTAATTATCAAGTAATCTCAAATGAGAGCAGTCAGCTGTAAATACATGAATTGCTACCAAATTGGATCATTCATAGTTATGAGGAATAACTAGAAGAGAAGAGACAGATAGAAAGAAAATACAATAGGGCACAGAGAATGACTTACAAAGAAGTCTGGTTGATTAAGGCAAAATCATGTAGCTTGGGTACATGACCTGCCTATTATTCCACATTCTTTTTGACAATGAGTCTTTGAAATAACTCATACTTTGCTTTAAACTGTCATGCAATAATTCTATGAAAGAGGAAGAGGCAGTTCTCTTATCCCCCTGTTATAAACTGGGAAAATGAAAGACATAGATATGTGATTTGCCCCAAATCACAGTCAACAAGCATTTATTAAGATCTTGGTCTGTGCCAGACACAGCACTGAGCAGTTGTAATGGTAATGGTAATTTGAAGATATTTCCTGCCCCTTGATAGGCTTAAGGGAATTTGAGGACCTTCCTTGATTTGAAAATAAACTCTGCCCCCAAGTAGGCTGAATATGGTCACATGGATCCTGTGGTGGAAGCCTTGTTTTTCAGGAACAGCCATAACTTGTTACTTTGTGACTGGGCAATGGATCACAAAGGTTGTGATATTCTCTGACCCTGGAGAAGGCTGTGTATACCCTAATGTAAGGCTTTGCTTTGGGTCTCACTTATGGGAAGAGTTGTATGATATGGCCAGATGAGATTCTGGACAGTGATTGAATCCCCCAGCTTTGAAAACCCAGATGTTGGTCCTTATCTCTCTGGTAACTAAGTATGGATGTAATAGTCAAACAGCTGGAAGCCCTATCTCTTGGTCAGTTTGTCTGTATATTTTGTCTGGTAGTAACTTCTGTTTGTACTTTCTCTGAAGTTTAGGGTGCTGACTTTTCCCCCTGAACTGGGTAAATGATAAGTGATTCCTTAAAGTAAGATAGTTAACCCCTTTTAAGTTGCTTTCCTTTACAAAAGCATATCTAAGAACCTGTGCTAGCAGCCATCGTGGGTATGTTAGGGTGTTTGCTCCTACAGCAGTATGAATATAAAGAAAGACAAAAAAAAACCCACTGCATGCACTCAGGGATGTGGTATTGCAGAACTAAAGCGGCTCTCAAAAGTCAGTTTTTAAATGATTGATGTCAGCATTTATACCTCAGGAATCTGCTTGATTTATTGTTTTGTTAGTTATTTAGAAATTAGAAAGTTATGGAAAATGTCAATGATACAAATTATACTTAAAATGTATTTCATATATCTTTGTGTATGTGTGCGTTTTGGACACAGTCAGATACACACAAATATACATTTATGTTGCTGTTCAATTTCAGTTGTGTACAACTCTTTGTGACTCTATTTGGGTTTCATGGCACAGATACTGGGATGGTTTGCCATCTCATTCTTCAGTTCATTCTACAGATGAACCTGAGGCAAACAGGATTAAATTACTTTCCCAGAGTTACAGAGACATTTACACATATAATTCATGCACACACATATACATACACATTATGCATGTATATGCAAGTTGTTAAGTTGTTACAAATTTACAAGCACATCATGGCTTTTACTCATGGAGGAGACAGCACCAAAGAAATATGTTCATGAGAGATTATGTATTGTGTATAACTATGTATGTAGGTATGTATGTGTGTGTATGTGTATAGTAACTCCTATTGAGAGGCCACACTTTCATGAATATCATATATATATATGTATATATGCACACATACACATAAGTACATATATAATATACATTATATATGATATGGGTATATATCTCACATATATATACACATATGCATATATATCCTATATACATACATATGTAAACATATATGGAGACAGAGGTCATATTTTTATAATTATTTTTAATTGCATATAAATAAAACATTTTACCACTTTTTAAAATTTTGAATTGCATATTCTTTTCCTCTTCTCTCCTCTCCTTACATTATTTTGACATTTGTTATATATTCATGCAAAACATTTCAAAATTAAAAATGTTGCAAAAGAAAACAGATAAAATACAAGAATAATAATAATAATCTAAAAAGTACGCTTCCATCTGCATTCATACTCCATCAGTTCTTTCTCTGGAGGTGGATAACATTTTTCATCATATATCCTTCATAATTATTTTATTTCTGAGAATAATTAAATCATGTACAATTCTTCATCATGCAATATTGTTGTTACCACATACAATGCTCTCTTGGTTCTGTTCACTTCACTTTGCAGCAGTTCATGTAAGTCTTTGTAGGTTTTTTTCTGAAATCATCCTGCTCGTCATTTCTTACAACACAACAGAATTCCAACACAGTCATATAACACATCTTGTTTAGTCATCACCCAATTAATGGGCATTCATATTGTTTCAATTCTTCACCAGTACAAAATGAGTTGCTATAAATATTTTACACCTATGTATCTTTTTGCCTTTATCTCTTTTGAATAGACCTAGTAGTGTCATTGCTACATCAAAAGTCACGTACAGTTCTTTAGTGCTGTTTGAACAATTACAAATTGTTTTCTAGAATGGTTACTCAGTTCACAACTCCAGCAACAATGCATTGTTGTCTCTGTTTTGTGGAATGGTAGTCTTGATGAGAGTCACTATCAATGGAATTCTTTTAGATGGTGGGATTTTTTGCTGAGTCTTTAAGCAAGGCAGTAGGTGAAAATAAAGTACATGATCCCTCTAGGAATGAGAACTGACAGAGAAATTATATATAGAGAGATAGAGTGTCAGGTGCAAAGAACCAAGAGGCCAGTATCACTGAATCAGAGTTTATGTGGAAGAGAACAAAATGTGAGAATACTGAAGAAGTAGAATGAGACTAAATTGTGAGGGGATTTAAAGGTCAAATAGGATTTTATATTTGATCCCACAATTAAAATGGGTATATTATAGTTTTATGAGTGTCTGAGTAGGGTGAATGATAGCATTTTTTATGTGCTATAGGAAGATCATTATGCTAGTAGTGTGGGGGATGGAGAGAAGTGGGGAGAAACCTGAGGCAGGGATACCAACCAAAAGCTATTATAATAATCTAGGCATAAGGTTATGAGGACCTGCCTTGAGATGGCAACAGTGTCAGAGAAAGTTGTTATATATGAGAGATACTGTAAAAGCAGAATTTACAGGACTTATCCATAGATTGGATAAAAAGTTGAGAGAGAATGTGAAATTGAGTATATATCCTAGGATAGGAGCCTGGGTGACTTGGCTAAGAATGGTATCCTCTAGAATAATAGGAAATTTGGAAAGAATGGAGGTATTTTTGGAAAATGAGTTCTATAAATTGATGTTGACATTGAAGCTTTCACATATGTGTCACTTCTATACGTCTCCAATAAACCAGAAGTAACTTGAAATAATACGAAACCTTGAGGGCCTTCTTGAATCATTGGAGAAAAATTAAATTCTGCTCAGTAAATTTTTAGTGTCAACACTTTCCATTTATTAGTGGATCTGTGATCTCATCAATCTGAATACTCTCTTCAGATTATGACCTTCATTTTACATACTATGCAATTCTTGTCAACATCTTTCCATGAATCTTCCACATAGGATGACCTATGCTCTTCCACTACATCTTTGTTCTGTGAAATACCATTTACTATATAGGGTACACATGTGTCATCCTTTACTCTGTATATATAACCATTCATATGCTCTACTGACTATGTATTTCACCACTCTGCTTTGAAACCAACGGTTGGTAAAAACTCTTGATGGACACCATGCATCTCTTGAAAATCGTTTGAATAGATGTTTGTTTTCATTCCTCAGAGATTGTGAAGATCCACATACATGCTGACATTTAGCCTCACCTTTTCAAAAATCGTATCCCCATATCTTATTTTGACATGGGAATAACCTTGGATGGTTAAACACTATGAAATTGGAGAGAAAGTTCTAGAAGATTCTCCCATGCTGGGAAATAAATATGGCCATAGTTACAGAATGAGTCTGTTTTCCAAGTACCAGCCAAGTAAGTCATGGAGAGGCATATTATCAGGGTCTGACTATTTGGTAATGAAACTTTTTTGTCTATGATAATGAAAAATAAATATTACCCTCTATCTTGTGTGATCTCTTCAATGAAAATTGGTAGAATGGTGGAAAGACATATAGAATACTAAAAATTACAGTTTTTGACAACCAAAAAAGAGCTGATTAGTATACATTTTCTAAAATAAATAAAAAATAAGTAGGTGATTAGAGTTAAATAGAAGGATTGCTCACAAGTTTTCATTCCTTGTAGATGCAGAGTTTGGGCAGTGGATTTAAGACATCATCCAAAGCTACAGGAAATATTTCATGAGACATTTGGTTTTTACATATTGCAATACTAATAATAAGTATTAAAAAAGAGACCTAAATTTAATAACTAGTCATGCATCAGCATCAGTTCCTGGAACTAATGTTGATGACTGAGCAGATTTTGGGCATTTCCTATATGAGGGTATTAGGAGAAAACAAGCAGGTTTTCATAAATGATATTCAATGATAGACTACCTCATTTCTATTTTCAAATCAACTGGAAGATATAGAGAATTTAAAAATATGTTTATGGTCTGCTACATAAGTCATAGATTCAGTAAAACAAAATGCTACCATACATTTTCCCATGCCACTTTTCTCACAGGATCACAGTATCACAAATTTAGAGCTTGCAGGGAATTTTGAGGCCATCATTTTACAGATGCAGAAATGAGTCATGCTTTAGGAGATTCAATTGAAAGAACTTGATATTTAACCTGGAGAAGAGAAAATTGGATAGGACATAAGAGTAACATCAGGATGACTGATTTTATTAAATTTCATGTTATTGAAAGGCTATCATACTGAAAAGGGATTAAGTTTGTTTATTTGGCCTCATAAACAGAGAAGTAGATTTAAGTTTAATGCAAGAAAAAATACTAACTGCTAAAGAGATTTACAAATGTAACAGCATGCATTAGAAGCTACAAGTACAAATCTCATTAGATGTTTTTAGGCTAGATGACCACCTACTTCAAATATTTTAGAAGAGACTCTTGATTAGGTATGAGTTATACTCTATCACCTCTCTGAGATTTGGAAAGAGTCTTGGAAATAACGAGAAAAATTCCTAGATGCTAAACTTCTATTTGTAATTCATTTTTAAGAAAATAGTCCCACTATTTGGTTATATTGAGAGATTATCAAAGTTTATTCTGCTTAGCTAAAGTTATCAGATTCAACTTTAAATGTCTTTTTTAAAGACTTTTTTCAAGGTGTTTTGATGTGGTGGCTTATTATTTAAAGATTAGCAGTTACTACAGCCATGAATTATAATAAAGGAATTGAGTAATCCAACAGCAAGGCATTATAGCCATGAAAGACAATTTTGGAGTCCAGTTTCTTTACAACTTATGACTGATTATACTTGTCCTTGACAGTTTCATTGATTACATGAATGAAAACTAAGTGAGTCATAAAATTCTCTTTAGCAGAATACCACATTGATTAACTGAGTTATTGTTGTGGGTATTTATCCATGTGGTAGTTTTTAAGATGACCTTTTTGCTCCTGGGATAGAAAATCATAAATATGAGAAATACTAGAATAAAACCTTCACTATCTAGCCCCATCATTCCACCAAGACTTGAAATGAAAAGGATTTAAGTCTTTGCTACTGATGGTGAATTTTTACTTTTACCCCCTCGCTATTTATGGAGATGTGACAGCAGGAAGGTACAAGACATTACACGTGATTAGAAAGGGGATGATATTTTCAGTCTGTTGATGCCACAATCTGTGCTCATCTGCTAACATTAGATTTCTTTCTTTCTTTCTAGTGTTCATATAATGTAATGTCTACTGTTGGAATAGTTCTGAACTTGATCTACTACAATTCAAAAATATTTTACAAGTACTTGCTTCTTTGATATGTGTCAAAAATCCTAGAGAATCCATACCTATTTATACAATGAATTCTTGCCTTTGTTTCCAGGGTCCGTTAAATATCAGTCTTCTGCTTAGTAGAAAATGATTCCATAGAACTTTATGAGAAAAAGAACTATGAAGTTGAAGGGGACCTTGAATGCTCACCTTTTCCATTTTCAGGTAGAACATGATTAAACCAACAGAAACCCATGAATAGCAGTCCTATTAAATAAGGACCTTTAGAGAGGATAGTTATACAGTATTCCTCAGTAATATGCTCTAGTACTAGCTCTCTCTTTACGTCATTATTATAGCATGAAGAGCTTGCCTACTTAAAAAAGATTGCCCACTCTAAATTGTTCGTGGGCTGCCTTATGTTAGCTAGCTTCGTATTTATATTAATTTTAACGTAGACCTTTGAAGTTTTAAGCTAACTCTGTGTGTGTGTGTGTGTGTGTGTGTGTGTGTGTGTGTGAGAGAGAGAGAGAGAGAGAGAGAGAGAGAGAGAGAGAGAAACATTCAATTCTGTTCATTAGTCCTCAAAGTTTTCCTTAGTTTTTTGTTTGTTTTGTTTTTAATGGCCTCTGGACTCTTCTCTGATCCTTATGACCCTCTGGATTTCCCTTTGGTGAAGATTTGAACTGCATACTTAATGCAAGTAAGAATATGACTGGTGTTGAAAACATTACCAAGAATTGTCCTTACAATAAGTCTGATGTCATCACAATTGTCTGTCTGACACATAGGATTTTTTCTGCCTTCCTTGTTGGTCCTCTCATCAAGTTTTAGTACTACCCTTTCTCTACTTACTAATTTAAAACAAATGGGATATTTATGGTTGCCCCTAGATTTCTAACCTTTATTTATGTGGGAAATGGCAGTTATTTGGTCTTTTTTATCATGATAATTTCACATAGGATATTTTTGGTAAAATCATAGAATCATAGAATTTGAGAATTGAAGGTCCTTTATAAGTAATCTAGTTCAACTCATCAACCAAAGGAGTTCCCAGTACTAAATGTTCGCCAAATGGTCATCCAGTCTTAGGCAGAATATTTCACAAAGGGAGAATTCATCACATCTATAAGCAGTTCATTCCAGTTTTTGATAGGTCTAATTGCTAAGAAGTTTTTCCTGAGATCAAGACTAGATCTGTCTCTTCGAAACTCCCACATTTTCATCTTGGTTTTGTTCTCTGGGGACAAAATAGAACACATTTAATATCTCTTACATGTGACATACTTTTAAGTACTTGAACAGGGTTAGTCATCACAATGATTATAGTAATGTTAATACAGGGACAGGGGTGAGACTGTCATCCTGATCCTCAGGTAAAAACAGATGTGCAAAATCTGTGCCAATTTAGAGAGAGAAACATTTCTGCTGGATGAATGAATGCTGACCTTCTACCCTAGTGTAAAATAGACTTATGATTTATTTCTCTTCCAATTAGATAGGGCTTATGAGAGACCACTAGACAATTTTGATGAAACAAAAAAATGACCTAAAAGGCTATTCTTTTACTTCCAACTCTAATTTAAAATATTACTGAGAATCTATAAAGCTTTAACTGTTTGGATCCTTAGCTAATGTAGGCTAGGCCTCAAGGTGAAGTGGAGAAATGAGACATTTATCTGAATGGTTCAGGGAAAGCTATCTGCTTTCACTGTAGTGTGGTAAGTTGACCTTGCCTGATGGGGTGTCACATTAAAGAAAACATTTGTAAGCTATTTTATTTTCAGTAATTTCCAAGATCTTATAGTTTACCCTGAGGTGTGTCACTTCCCAATGACACTAAGTTAAATTAATAAAATTGTATTAATATCTTTCTGCCAACCCTTGAAATTAATTTTCTCTTTTAGTTTTCAAGCTGAACAGTTACAAAACTTTTAAAATAAATATAAAAATAGAAAGCAAAGTTTTTAAAAGACTGTTCTTGGTTACAGTTAGGACTGGATATATAAGAACAGAAATATAGCAGGAAAGTCTGTTCTCACTAGATTACCAGCTCAATTTGATGAACTTGAAAGTTTCAGAAAATTCAGTTTATGAGATTATCTGAATCTCTGGGTGCTTATCAAAACTAACCCAAATGGTCAAAGGTTAGATTCTGTCAACAGCTATTGATATGAGAAAATCCCTGAGTAATATGAGAGATACAGTGCTTTCACTTATAGGGTGAACATTTATTTGAGGGAATTTGGAAAACCTATTTTCCATTAATCACAATTTAAGAGAAAAAAAGAAATCACGAATTTATTTAAATTTTCCCATACAGAGGCTTAGACAAGGAAGTATGACTACTATGCTAATTTTAAGGTGATTGAGATTTGACTATCCTGGTATAATTTAAAGGAAGTTTTTGGTTAATATATTTAGTGCCTAAGACTTCCTGAAGCCATTTTTTTCTGTTGTTCTCTGAATCTCATGAAAAGAGTTTTAGATTCAGATTAAAAGGACACAATTCAGGTGGCACTAATATTACCTGTGTGACACTGTCAAGTTATTTAATCTTACTGAGTATCTGTCTGTCTCTTTGTTTCTCTGCATGTATCTCTATCTCTGTCTCTGTCTGATATCTACACAATACATATATAAGTGTGTGTGCACATACATATTCATGTATGAAAAAATGCAACTCGGAAGCACAGTGGATAGAGCACTGGACACGGACTCCGGAATATCTGCATTTAAATTCACCTTCTATCTGACATCTTTAAGTGTATGCTCTATGGTAGAGATTGTGCTGAGCTCTGAGGATATAAAGAAAGGTTAAAGACAATCTTGTCCTGGAAGGGCTCACAACCAAGTTGGGGAGAAAATACACAATGTCTAAGCTCAAATAACCTATATACTGGATAATTAGAAGTAATAAGAAAGGAAGATCCTGGAATTTGGAGGGACTGGGAAAGACATCCTATAGAAAGAGAAGATTTAGGTGGGACTTGAAGGAAGATGGGCAGCAGCAGTTTGGAAAGAGAACATTTTAAGAATGGGGAACAAATAGTGAAAATGTCCAAAGTTGAGAGGTGGAATGTTCTCTGTGAAGAAAAGCAAGGAGACATGTGCCACGAGATTGTATAGTGTGTGGTAGGGAGGGAGTGTAAAGTGCAAAAGTACTGGAAAGGGAGGACATGTTATAAAGGATTTTAAATGCCAGAAGATTTTATATTTGACACTGATGGTGGCAGAGCATCACTCTATTGTTTTGAATAGTGTGTGACATGATCAGACCTGTACTTTAGAATTGCAAAGTGAAGAATGGGCTGGAGTGAGGAGAGACTTAAGTCATACACAACAATCAGTAGACCTTTGTTTTAGTTCAGCATAATACAGGAAGGCCTGTGCCAATATGGGAGCAATATCAGAGAAGAGAAGTTATAAAGGTAAAAGGTATTACCAAGGCAAAATTGAAAGACCTTGTCAAGAAATTGGATGTGGATGGGAAGAGAGGGATAGAAGTCAAATATGACACTTTGGTTTTAAACCCAGGTGCCTGGAAGAATGGTGGTACCTTTGAGAATAAAGGAAGTTAGCATGTTGGGAAGATTAGGGAGGAAAGAGAGTCAAATTTTGGGCCCGTTTGGTTTAGGCTGTCAAAAAGACATCCAATTCAAGATATCCAATAGACAGTTGGAGATGTGGGATTAGAAGTAAACAGAGAGTTCAGACATAGGTAAATAGATTAGAGAATCATCAACACAGAGATGATAATTGAATGCATGGGAGCTGATGTGTTCAACAAGTGAAAAAGTATAAAGGAAGAAAAGAAGACTGTCCAGGCCAGAAACTTATGTGATACTGGTGGTTAGTGAATGAAGATACAGCAAAGGAGACTGAAAAGGAATAGTTTGGTAGGACAACTCAGAAAGAATAGTGCTACAAAAATATTGAGAGAAATATCAAGGGGAAGAGGGAAATAAAAAGTATCAAAAAGCAGCAGAGAGGCCAAGAAACATAAGGTCATAGTTATTAGCTATGTAACTCTGGGCAAGTTTCATAATCTCTGTCTACCTCAGATTTTTCTACTGTACAAATGGAGATAACAGCACCTTTCTCCAGAGGTTGTTATGAGAATCAAAAAAAATATTTGTACAAGACTGTGCAAGTGCTTTTTTCATTGCAAAATTATATAAATATAAAGTATTATCTTTCTACCTATGTATCCATATATATCACTTAATAATTTTGATCTTTACATAATTTCTATATTTTTTTTATCTTCCCATACAACCCCCCAACTACCTATCTTTTTAACTAGCTCTATTTTCTCTTGTCTCTGCTCTCCGTTCAAGCCATTATACCATTAAAGCCTTTATCTTTTTACCCTTCTGCTGTCACACTCTTAGAAAGAATCTCCCATTGACTTCTCAACCTCTTGCGATGTGAGTATACCACTTAAGTGAAGCTTTGAAAGACAACTAACAATCTCTCAAAAGAAAATTTGGAATTACTCAAAAGAAATATAATTTCTCTTCTGACTTCTAGTTCTACATCACAAACTGCTTCCTCTCCAAGCTTGTGTTCCATTAGCTTTTTGTCACAAGCTTGGAGAGAGGATCATGAAGAGAAGGTTAAAAATAGATCCCATAAACTTATATTAAATCCTTCCTTCTTTTCTTCTTTCATGTTTTTTTTTCTGTTCAAATTTGTTGGACACTCACTGAAGCTATGCAATCCCTTTATTCTTCCCTAATTGATTCTCTATCATGCTTTCTGTAATGGCTGCTCCAAGTCTGTTTGCTCTCTGAACCTACCAGAGAGCAGATTTCCTCCAAATTTTACTGGAATAATCATTGCTAACCCTTGAGATTCCCTCTTCTCTTTCCCTCCTGACCTGACAACTTCTCCTCTTCATTTTACAAGCATTAGGTTATATACCTCATTATTTCTTTACTTCAAACTCTGGTGAAAAGATGTCACTTTTCGTTAAGGCCAAATTCTATATGTTCATCCTTGATTTTGTTTCTCCCCATGTTCTCCAAAAGATTGTGTTCACCATTACCTCAACCTCAACTCATCATCTCTTAACTTTAATCTTTCCTCTTGAACTATTTCTTTACCTGCTTACTACCAATATGTTCAAATATTCCCCATTCAAAAACAAACAACACTCTATCCTATGAGTTACTGTATCTGTATCAATTCTCTCAGCCAAACTTTTTGAAAAAAATTCCTCTACATTCAGTGATTATACTTCCTCTCATTTCACTCTTTTTAGACACTCCTAACCTTTCTGCTAAACTGAAACTATTCTTTCCAAATTATTAACCTTAATTACAAAACCTAATGCCCTTTTCATTAAGTTTCATTCTTATTAAATTCTTGACTATATTTGACTCTGCTTGCCATAATCTTCTTTTAGATATGTTCTCCTTCCTGGTTTTGGGGATAGTGTTTTTTTTCTATTGCTCCTTCTATTCATTCTGCTTCTTTCTAAGTCTACTATGCTGATTCATTATCCATGTCATGCTCACTGACTGTAGTTGTCCTCCAGGGTTCTTTCTTGGGCCATATTGTCTTTTTTCATTATTTTTGCTTTCTTTTTGGTGGTCATCAGCTCCCATGGATTCTATTTTTGCCTCTATTCATATAACTCCCTGTAATGGCAAGCAAAGAAGTACTTAATACCTTGTTTCAGCTTCTTGACACCTTATTTCAGTTCAAGTTTCTTTTGAGCTTTGCCCATTATTGTAACAAGTCTTTGTTGAGAAGCAGAACTTGTGAACCCTAGAACTTGTGAAATAGGAAGGGGAGGATCTGATGACCATATATAAGGAGAGGCCCAGGCTGGAGGGAGCAGAACTGAGAACAAAGAAGAATTGAGAACTGACTAGAGCTGAGAAGAGTACTCTTATGGTGGCAGAGTTGAAAAGGAGAAAACTTGTGGTATCCTGGCACTCTATGTTTTTCTGTTCTGTATGTGTTGATGTTTGCTTATGATACTTTGTACAGAAACCCTAGGACTTTAATGGAAGCCCTGAAAGAGGGTTTTCTGGTTGTCTGTTTACAGGAGTCCTAGAGGAGGGTTGTGGAGGTCCTCGGACTTTGATGATGATTTGTGTTAATTTATTGGACCCTGTTTGTTGGTCTGGGTTGATTTCTATGCTGATGACTTATGTTGACTTCTCAGACCTGGTTTATGGGTCTCTGTTGATTTCATAGGCAGATAGTGAATTGATGATGGTGCTGGCAATTTGTATAAATATTATTGTGGCTCTGTTAAGCTTTGTCTTCCCAAAAACAAATAGTTGAGAGCTGCCTACCTTTGAATCCAGGTGACAGTTGGATAGATTTGGGAAGGAGCTGGATCCATGGAAGAGGAACCATGAGAGCTGAGAGCCAGCCTCAAGTCAAAATGAAAATATCTGTTCTTGCGCATTTAATGCTGACTGAGAATATTATGATTTACTGTGACCTAGGGGTGGAGAACTTTGACATTTGTTCTCTGTGTCCCTTAAGGAGACTTGCTCTTTAAGGATGACTGAGTTAAGTTCTTACTGAATGATGTCTTTTGCTTAAAACTATGTGGCCACTTTCATGATAAGTTGCTATGTTACAACATTGTGAATGCTGCACTTTGGTTTCTGTCAATATTTTGTCTTAGTTTATTTCTGAATAAATAAGAGTTCACTATACTATGTAATCAGAACCTTGAAGCTCTTAACAGCAGCAGTCCTCTGGAAAGCTGCTCATACTTGGTTTTATACTCCCAGATCTATATGTCTAAATCTCTCTTGAGTTCTAATGCCACATCAGAAAAGAACCCCTGCCTATTTTATATCTCCAGCTCAATACACAAAAATATATCAGCTTTAACATATCAAAAAGAAAGTTTCTTATCTTTCATCCAGTTCTCTTCCACTTTTCTACATTTCTCCATAACTGTGAAAGGCACCACAATTAATAGAGCCATCTTTGACTCTTCACTCTAATTCATGCTATTTATGCAGTCAGTTGCCACTCATATTTCTATCTAAACAAAAAGAGTTGTATATTCCTTCTTTTACACTCATGCAGCTGCCAGGCTAGTTCACACCTTACTATTTTTCATCTGGCCCATAGCAATTAACTCTTTTTTTTAAATTTAGTTTTTATTTGTTTTCTTGTTTACATTATTCATTTTCATTACATTTTTTGAATTACACATTTTCTCCCCGTCTTGCTCCTGCCCCAACCCCATAACA
>JAQQSW010002957.1:0-14812 GCA_028646575.1 Pseudocheirus occidentalis
CATTCAGTGAGGTGGAGGACTTTCAAACATTCTTGCTGAAAAAACCAGAACTGAAAAGAAAATTTGGCACTCAAATACAAGAAGCATGAGAAGGTAAACACAGAAAAGAAATCATAAGAAACTTATCAAAGTTGAACTATTGACATGCCAACATGGAAAAATGATAATAGTAACTTATAAAACTATTCTTAGTGTGAGGATAGGTGAAGGGAATACATATGTATATATACATATACATACACATATGTCTATCTCGGAGGGTTTATATATGCGTATGAACACATATCTGAGTGTGTGTATATATGTGTACATTGAAGGCACAGAATCAATTGAATAGGAAGGAACGATACTTTAAAAGGTGAAATTCTAAGATGGGAGAGGATTAGAATGAGAGAAGACAGGGAGAGACAGAATGGGGTTAAACATCTCATGTAGAAGAGGCTAGAGATCATTGTTACAATGGAGGGTAAGAACAGAAAGGCATAAGGGAAAGGGTCAACTTTACTCTCATTGAATTTTGCTTAGGGAAGGAATGACACTCTAAACTGGCATCTTGCCACACAGGAGAGTAGAAGGGATGAGGATAAGAGTTGGAATGATGGAGGGGAGGCCAAGGTGTGGGGGGAGGGTTGCTGGAAGTATACTCTTCTGTAAAGGTACAGGGTAGAGAATAGAACATACATACATATATATATGTATGTATGTATGCTTGTATGTATGTACAAATATATGTGTAAGTATATAATTAATATTATTAACTACATGCAACTTGGAAGTAAGATATACAGGCACTGTGGTGGGGAGACCCATCGTGCTCTACCGGAAAGTCAGAGGGGTGATGGGGGAGAACATAGGAGAGAGCAGATTGGGGGAGGAGCTATACAATGGGATCACTGTTTTGGGATGGTGAGTAGGATAAAGATGAGGAGAAAATTCGTAACTCAAAATCTCATTGAAATAAGTGCTGTGAACAAGAAAATTAATTAATTTAATAAAAAAATTTTAAACATTTTTAATTTTTTTAAATGAAATCACAGATCTAGTCTTTATCTTGATCTCCAAAAATCAGTAGTCAAGGAGACATATGCTTTCACCTTTTCAAACAGAGAAATACTATTGGTTTTAGAGTTATACTGATTTTTTTGTTTTTTAAGATGAATTTTGAACCACATACGAAAGTTGATAATTTTATTATTATATTGCTCTAAACAGACCACTTTCAAAATTGTACTACAGCCAACAAAACTAAATAAAAACTCTCCCTAAAGAGAATGACAATGAAAACAATAATGACAAAGCAAGAGTAGTAATGGTAAAAATAAATAAAATCACTTTATTTGAATGAAAGGATATCTTCAAAAATTTTGTTAAATATATGTCAGCATGGTCACTTTATTTAATTATCTTTCCATGTATATTACATTTCCTTTGCTCCTTCCAAAGTGATCTTATTTTAGAGATATGGCCTATTCAGGGCTTGCCTAGAGTTGAACTGCTAGTCAACTCAACACGTATTTATTAATGGCTTTATTTGTGTAGAAGTTCTTGGGAAACAAGGAAGAAAATGACATATTCTCTATTCATATTTTAAGAGCTTTCAATATGTTTACTAATAAGCTATAGAAAGATAGATTATGATAGAAACAATTGAGAGAGGTATGTGGATATAAATGTTAGATATTAAGGTATTCTAACTTTGAGTTCTGAGATCTAGAAGGATTTCATGCAAGAGATAATGCCAACACTAGACATAAAAAGGAACCATTTCAAAAAGTAGAGATAAAGGTCTGAACAAACTCAAAAGACAGGAAAGAACAGATCAGCATTAGGGGGGAGCTAGTCCCCCTATTTGGAAGAAACACATAATTTCTGAAGCAGAGTAAAATGAAATAAGGTTGGAAGCATGTGTCTGGAGCAGATTGAGGGCCTTGAGTGTCAACAAGATGAATTTGTATTTTATTTACAGAATCATGGAATTTGAAAGTTGGGACTTTTGCACCTATTTAATCCAACCAGTACATGAAAGGAATTCCTTTCATAATATAGCAAAAGGGATCCCCCATCCACTGCTTGAATACTTTCCAGGAAGAAGAATGTAATACTTTCTTCAAGTAATTAGACTGTTCTAATCATCTAAGAAGTTTTTATTGACATCTGGTCTTAATTTGCCTCTTTACAAAAACCACCCATTGTTCTTGGCTCCATCCCATGGCCAGATAAAACAAGTCTAATCCCCCCTCCAGATGTCAGTTCTTCAAACATTTGAAAACAGTTATCATGACCCCCAAGAGACTTCTCTTCTCTGGGGTAGTTAATCCAATTTCCTTTAACTGGTCTTCATATGACATGGACTCCAGGTCTTCACCATTTTGGCTGCCTTCTTATCGACCTTCTCCAATATATTAAGTTTCTTAATGGACTGACTTCTTAAACTGTGGATCTCAGAATCAAAGACAGTATTCCAGATGAGGTCTGGCAAGGTCAGAATATGGTAGTAGTGCTGTACCTCCAGTTCTTGAAAATTGTGTCTCATGTAATGGAGACAAATATCACATTTGTTGACTACATTATGACACTGACTCCTATTGAGCCTAATGTCCATTAAAATCTCTAGATCTGCTATCTAACCAAGTCTTTTCATCTTATACTTGTAAATTTGATTTTTTTCATCCAAGTGTAAGAATTTGCTTTTATCCCATTGAATTTCATCTAATTAACTTTAACCCAGTGCTCTAGTCTGTCAAAATGTTTTCCTATCCTGATTCTATCATCCAACATATTAGATAACCCTAAACAACATGAAGCCCCTGAATACTGTGGATCAGGGAATTGGCATAGTTAGACCTTTTTATTGGGAAAATTAACTTGGCATCTTCTGTGATGTGAATTTTTTGAGTGGGAAGATTCTGGAGTCAGGGAAAGTTAGATGGCTATGCAACCATCCAGAGGAAAGGTGAAAAGGATGGGATGATTACTTACCTACTTTATGCAGAGAAAGAGAACACTGTGACATAATTTGAAGGTAGAACCAACAGTATTTGGGAAGGGATCAGATGGCATAGATGATAGAAAGAGAAAAAAATCGAAGATTGTTCCAAGTCTGTAAGTGTAGGTAATTGTAATGACAGTGATATCATCAACAAAACAGGGAAGTTTTGGGAAAAGTCAGCTTTAGGGAAGGAAGAAGACAAGTTCAGGTTAGAGCGTAATAAGTTTAAAGTGCTTGTCAGCTACCCATATAGAAATGTATGTTAGGCAACTGTACTTCAAGGAGGAGATAGAGATTGAGTATATGTATTGGGTAGTCATAGTTATGGAGATAATTAAAGGTATAGAGAGAGAATAAAACAGAAAAAAGCATCCAAACTAAACACTTAGGAAACATCCATATTAAGGTATTAGAAAGAATATAAAATACCAGATGAAGGAGACGCAGCAGTTACAGAGGTAGGGAAAAACTATGAGAGGGTAGTAACAACGAATATGTGAATGTTGTGTATCTAAAGAACATAAGAAGAAAAAAGTATCCGAAGAAAGGAGGTTAACAATGTTAGGTTCTGCAGAGATTAAGGAGCCTGAGGACTGAAAAAAAATATCAATGGATTTGGAATTTCAAAAAGTACTTGGTGACATTTAAGAAGACAGTTTATATAGAATAGTTCAGAGTAATAAAAATAATTATATTAGTGATAACAATAATAACTAACATTTATATGTTGCTTATTATGTTACAAGCTCTGTACTAAGTTATTTATAATTATTATATCATTTAAGAATCATAACAACCCTGCAAGGTAAGTGCTATTACCATCCCCATTTTACATATGAAGTTACCAAATATTAAAAGAATTGCCCAGTATCACAATATTAACTGTCCAGGGCCAGGTTTGAAACCATATCTTCCTAATTTCAGATATAACTCTATCCATTATGCCACATAGCTGCCTGCCTACAGCACAGCATAGAAGACCAATTATAAGTGATTAAGGACAGAATGGTAGTGAGAAAATTGAAGTATCAGCTTTTACAAAAAGGTTAGCCAGGAAAGGGATAAGGATAATAAAGTAATTGATAGATTATGTATGTATGATAGAATACAGTAGTGTGTGATATAAGAGTCAGGGAAAGAATATTTTTTAAAAGATTTATAAGAATTGAGCCATGGGATTGGGCAGTTGAGTGTCACAATGGATAGAGCCAGGCCTAGAGTAAGGAAGACTTATTCTCCTGAGTTCAGATATGGCCTCAGATCCTTATTAGCTGTGTGACCTTAGCTGTGTGACCCTAGGCAAGTCACTTAATGCTGTTTGCCTCTGTTCTTCATCTTACAAATGAGCTGAAAAAGGAAATGGCAAACCACTCCAGTATCTTTGCCAAGAAAACCCCAGATGGGGGTCATGAAGAGTCAGACAGGACTGAAACAACCCAACAAGAATAAGAACAATGAGGAGCAACTTTTGGTGAGGGAGAGTTGAAAGGTTTATGAATGAGGGGTTGGGTACCAAACATTTTCATTAGGTCCTTAGAAGTATAGTTGGTCATTGTATTGACAAGAGTTAAGTCTTGCAAAGTTGTTTTTCTTCACAATATTATTATTCTTGGTTCTCCTCACTTTACTCTCAATAATTCCTAAAAGTCTTCCTAAAAATCTCTGAAACCATCCCTTTGATCATTGCCTTTTTTCTTTTTAGTTCAATATATAGAGATAGATATAACATGTGTGTGTATAGGCATGTTTATATAATTTAAATATGCATCAACTATATTTATACACATATAACATGTGGTTGGTTGGGTGTCTTTATGTGTGTGTGTGAGAGAGAGAGAGAGAGAAAGAGAAAGAGAAAGAGAGAGAGAGAGAGAGAGAGAGAGAGAGAGAGAGAGAGAGAGAGAGAGAAAGATACAGGAGTTCAGGCAACACTGACGGCTGGAATAAGACCTTGAAAGAAGTAAAAGGCAATTAGATCAATTACATGGACAAAATCATTTGTCTTAGTAAGGAGAAAGAATGAGTCTTTTACAAAAAAAAATTATAAGGAAAATCAAATTTTAAATTATTACTTGTCTGGGTTAGACTCAAAGTCTAGACAAAAAAAACTAAGTAGCCTGGGTCCTAACAGTAAAGTTTCACTTTCCTGTGATGTCCCCCACTTATTTCATCTACAACATTTTAATTTAATTAAAAATTCTAGAAACATTCCCCCTTATTTCTTGATGCAAAATATAATTTAGTCTCTATATTTCTAGAAAACAGGCTATTTTTATAGAATAACATCATTTATAATTTTGGATAATGGCTTACGAGTTCTTGTGCTAGGACTGTTAGGAGCTCACCCAATAAAGTATTTCTTAGGAAAAGCATTGTACTCAGTGCTGTGGTGGTACATCCTAAAACATATTTTCCAACAGGAAGTTTAAAATATAAGTGGAATGGTGCCATCATGTAACAGAAGGCATATAGGACTGTATTTTTTTTAATTAAAAAGGATTGCAATTTTGACTGCATTATTAAAGCACATTCTGACCGTAGGCAAATCATGTAACTTCTCTGCGTCACATTTCCCTTACCTTTTGTATGAAATGAAGGGATTCAACTAGCTGACATGTGATTCTGTGAGATAAGATGCGCATTATATGTGAGTGTGTCTTGTCTCATAAAATCATACATATGATATAATCTGAGGAAAAACTCAATCAACTGCTTCCCTTGATTGATGCCATTGGAAATAGGCCAGATCTTTTTAGAAGCTTCCGAAGGAATTACAAAATGTTCAAGACCTAGCCAGGACTATGGAGTATTGCCAAGTTTCATAGCACCAATTTTTAATGCATCTTAGGTTGAGCCATTCACGATGCCTTATTCATTGATAGGGATAGATAGTTATTCTGGGAAACCTTGAGTATATTTCTACTAAATATTTTTCAGTAGTTCTAGAAGTAACAAAATTACAGTTTTCTTTTTCCATCACTCATATTATTTATAGATTATTTGACAATTTATACTTCAAGTGTAAAGTAAACATAATTGGTGGAACTTTCTGAAGTGAGAGCTGAATGGAGAAAATGATCATTTTTCCTACATAAAAGTTCTACTCTCTTCTAAACACTACAATTCATTACAATCTTTATTTATGCAAATATGCACAAAAACTTTAACATTAAGTATTATTTATACATATTTCCAGATTTCAATAAAATATAAATATGTTTAAACTTCAACTTTAAAAGAAGACCTGAAATTACATTATTACCTACATTCTAAATGTAATTTTGGGGAAAAAATGCTACACTGTTCCTTATTAGAAGACTGTTTAATTCTATGTTATTGAATTTTATTTTTACTTGTAAATCTTCCCTTATTTCATCCTTCTCCTCCTCCCCTCCCCCTCACCCAAAAACTACAAGTTGTCTCATTTGGCAGAAAGACATAGGATGTTGGAAGTAGAATAGATAAGACAAAAGTTATTAGCATGAACTTTTATTCTTTTTTGTTTTTCTGTGGGTTTTTTTAAATTGTGATTTGTTGTGCCTTTTTTATTTATTTCTGAGAATAGTAGTTAGGAGTACAGCAACAATAGTGTAATGGGAAAAATAACAAAAGAAAACATTACTGAAGTGATACCCCCTCCCCACTCCCTTCATGGAAGTTCTCCCTATACTAAACGCAAGATTAAAAATGAGAGAAAATGAGTAGTGCTGTGCAGCTACCATCTTGCCTAGGAATTTAGATACTCTTTCAAAGCAGAGTGGTAGAGTTCATAAGGAGGAAGTCCCTGCTTTGTCATTACCTCTCCCAATTTGAATAGCTAATGTATAGAAAAGGTTAAGTGAGAGGAGGTTAAATGCAGCAGTTTAGCTAATTGCAAGGCTTTCACATCTAATTTGCAGCTTCACTGCATGCTCTGATGCTGAGTAGTAGAAAAAGAAATGGCATGCTAGTACATTCTGATCAGAAAGAAGAGGACTAGTATGAACCGTACCCAGCTCTGACAGACAATGAAGGGATTTGTTATAAAGTAAAATCAAAGCATCCCAAACTAACCGAGGTTTTGATTTAATTAATGTTTGCTCTAAATTGTATTCTTATTTCTTTTTTTTAATCTTCTAGAAACTAATTCTTCACACAAATTGTACCTGAGTCTCAATTTGTTCAAATGTTAAACAATGAGAATAAACTGAATAATCTCTAAAGCTTCTTTCTATTTTAAATTTCCATAAATCCACAACAACAACAATTTGGGAAAAGTTTTCATTATATAAATTAATATTAATATTTCAGACTTTAGAAAAAAGATCTCATATATATATATGTGTGTGTGTGCGCGCGTGTGTGTGTATGTGTACACACACATACCCTCTAAAGAAATTTTAAAAAATAAACCTAAACAATTGTGGAGATATTAATTGCTCATGGTTAGAACATGCCAATACAATAAAAATAATAATACTAACACTAATCAAACTACCAATAGGTTATTTTTAGACCTTGAAAAATATCAAGAAAAGCAATGGTAACAATGAGGCCCCAGTAAGGAGGGGGAAATAGAAAGGAAGCCAGTCTTACTGCATCACATCTCAAACTAAAATAAAAAACAGGGGTCATGGAAACTATTTGATGCTAGTTATAAAAATAGAAAAGTTGATTAGTCAAACAGGTTAGGCTGACATGATATAGAAGAAACACAGTATAATATTTGATAAACCCAAAGTGGTCAGTTTCTGGATTAAGGGATCATTATTCCAACAAAAGAAAAATGGTCAGAAAACTAGAAAGCTATCCAGCATTGATGAGCTTTAAATTCACAATTTCACACACTCCATTATGTGCCATATATATGATTATGACGCCAGAAAAGAAACAACAATTAGTGGAACATTTTTTAAATGCACAGAAGAGAGCAGAAGGATATTAAGAAGGTGAAACAGACAAGCATGGTAAGTTTGGAATGAATGTTGTGAATTTATTACATAGTTCTGTTAAATGGAGCTATCAGAGGAGCTACGTCACCCTGAACCCATGGTTCAGACTACTTTTGTATCAGTTGGAATCAATCTTATGGCTTCTCTGGAAACTCTACATTGTTGCCCTTAGAGCTTGTTATTCTGACCAGATGTCACCACTTCAGCCTTCCAAGCCTTTGGCTCTTCTGTAAAACAACCTAACAGTCCCTGTTACTGACCCTCCCAAGCTCTCCTCCCTGTTGAAGTGTATTTAAACCCAGGCCTTTCTACTCATCCTCTGCACTCCAGAATTTGGAGCTGTGTGGTGTTCTGAATTACAATTCCCTTACATCCATTAAAGATCCTTGCTGTTGCTATTTCGGTAGCTCTCTCTATTTCAAATTGACATTTCTAAAAAAGTGTAAATAACAGAGATCTCTAGTTTCATATACATATTGCATATTTTAGTTCTTTTTTGTATGAAGAAATACATTTTGTTAATGTTTGTATTGGTAGAAAAGGACAAAAATGAAGGAGCCTTTGCCCTCAAGGAACTTATATTCTATTTTAGGGAAATGTGTACAAATACATACACTTGCACACACACCTATTTGTTCAGTCATTCAGACAGGTCCAGCTCTGTGAAACTATGTGACAAAGCACATCAGGCCCATCTCTCCTTCCTTATCTCTTGAAGTAAGTCCAAGTTTATGTTCATTGTTTCCATGATACTGTCTATCCATTTCATGCTCTGCCTTCTACTTTCCCAGCATCAGGATCTTTTTCAATGAGTCCCATCTTTTCACTATGTGGCCAAAGCATTTAAGCCTCCTTATTCAGTATTTGACCTTCCAGTGATTGTTGTTGTTTAGTCTTTTCGGTTATGTTTGACTCTTTGTTAGATCAGTTCTTGGCAAAAAATATTCAAGTAGTTTGCCACTTCCTTTTCCAGCTCATTTTACATGAGGAAACAGAGGCAAACAGGGTTAATTGACTTTCCCAGGGATCCACAGTTAGTGTCTGAGGCCAGATGTGGCTTCAGAAAGATGAGTCTTCCTGTCTCCAGGCCCAGCCCACTATTCACTGCACCACCTCACTACCCTAACTACCTGAATTAATTTCTCTAAGTATTGTTCAATTTGATCTCACTGCTGTCCAGGGGACTCTCAGAGTGACTCCAAGGGATTCAAAAGTCTTCTTTCTCCAGCACCACAATTTGAAAGTATCTATTCTGTGGTTGTCAGATTTCCTTATATATAGTCCAACTCTCTCAGTCATGCATATTGCTGCTAGAAAAACCATAGCTTTGACTAGTCAAGTCTTTGTTCTTCTGTGTATATCTACCTGTGTGCATGTATTTGTCTGTGTGTATATGTATGTGTGTGCCAATACATGTGGATAAATATCAGTATATATGTATGTATATATGGAGGCCTAGTGTTGATGGAATCAAAAAGGATTTCATGTAGAAGGTGGCATTTTAGCTGAGCTAAGGAAACCAGGAAATCTAAGAGGCTAGAAGTGGTTTTTTAGGCATGGGGAGAATCAGTACAAAAGAACACATAACAGACTGGGTGCCATGTGTGAAGAACAGTAAGAGAGTCAGTTCTGAAAAACCAGAGAATTAGAAAAGGTGAATAATGTATAAGACTGAAAAAGGTTGCGGTGAGGTTGTGAAGGTTTATATCTGAAAGGTTTATATTTGATCTTCAAGGCAATAGAGAGTCACTGGAGGTTATTGATCAAGGGAGGGATAATGGTTAAACCTGTGCCTTTATGAAAATGATGAGGTATCAGTTTTCAGAAACCCCTTGAGCTCTCCTTGAATCTTTGAGGTACAGGCTCTGGGAAACCTCTTGAAGTCTGACTGAATCTTCCTACTTGATGAGGCATTTGCAGAGGCCATAATTCTTTCATTGTGGCTGGGCCCAAACCTCTGTTACTAACCTGGCCCTCCATTGTCCATCTGCTTTCCACCCTGGAGCCTATCAAAATATCAGTTCACTCCTGCACTGACCTCATTAACTCCTCCTGAAGACCCTCCCCAAACTCCTCCTCTAGACCATCCCTAGATTCCTCCCCCAAACTTTCTGTATATAAAATCCCATCTCCCCTCCAGGGTTAGGGTTGCCTGAGACCCCAAACTAGCAACATGTCGGGACCTGTGGAAAGAATTCCACTCACGTCTTCTCAGCCAAAGAAAAGTAAAGTTTATTGAAAGTTCATTAAAGTTCACCATATGGGGTAGGCTCGTAAGGAGCCAGTCTATGCTAGGTCATTCTATGGTGCTCTCACAGAGCAAATCTGTGCTAGGGCATTCTGTGGCACTCTCATACCACATGGAGGGGAGATGGGATTCTATATACAGAAGGGTTGGGAGAGGAATACAGGGGTGGTCTAGAGGAGGATTTGGGGGAGGGTCTTCAGGAGGAGTTAATGAGGTCAATGCAAGAATGAACTGATATTTTGATAGGCTCCAGGGTGGGAAGCAGATGGACAATGGAGGGCCAGGCTAGTAACAGAGGTTTGGACCTAGCCACAATGAAATACTTATGGCCTCTACAAATGCCTCATCAAGTAGGAAGATTCCAATTAGACTTCAAGGGGTTTCCCAGAGCCTGTACTTCAAAGATTCAAGGAGAGCTCAAGGGGGTCCCAAAGCCTGAACCTCAAAGATTCAAGGAGAGTTCAAGGGGTCCCAGAGCCTACACCTCGTCAAAATCATTCTGGCATCTGTATGAAGAATGGGTTGGTGAAAGGAGAGGTATAAAGAAAAAGGTAGAGGAAGGTGAGAGCAGGGAGACTGAGACTTGAGGCAGGGAAAACAATTAGGAGGCTATTGTAAACCCCTCTATATGTCCTAGTTCACAGTTCTGTGATCTTCACCTCTCCCACCTCCTCCACCCTTAACATGAATTCGAAGCCTCCTACTTTAGAGGGTTATGGTCTTCAGGGCCTTTTGGAATGTTTTTGAGTCAGAGCACCTCAGACTTCCAGGTATGTGACCCCAAGTCCTTGACCAGATTATTGGCAGGCTTCTACTTTGTTTACTTGAACTTTTGAAAGAAAAAAATCTTCATTTGGGCTTTTACCTTGATTGATGAAGCTAAACCCAGGACAAAGAGAATGAAAAGGATTTTATTATAAGTATATTAGGGTAGCCACATATAGATGAGCTGCTCACTGAAGATCAGCAATGGTTTCAAAGTGGTATGAGTGATGATTTCTCAGAAGTGAAGCCTCCTCAAAAGGGTCAACAGTTTTTGTATTATTGAAACACAGTTTACTCCCTTACAGAATAACATCTCTAGTTAGCTGACCTTGTAAAATCACACTTTGCAACTCAACCTAAACTGTGCACTCTTGCGAACTCTTGTAAAACTTCCTACCTTTTTCTTGTCTCCTGGCAAATTTGTATAACTGCCTTTGTTCTTTGTTGCTGGGGAAGATTCACGTGAATAGATTGTGCCCCCTGAAGACCAGTCAATGGGATAAGGGGAAGGGAGTTGGTGGGTGGGGGGAAGGGACACGTCCCATTAGGGTATAAAAGGACCTTGCTTTCAGGAATCAATTTGTATTTCTCTGGCCAGCACCATTAGAGCAACAAGGGGCAGTACCCTTTCTCATGAGAAAGCAATAAACTCATTTCTGCTTTCAGGTATCTAAGTCTTTGTATTGATTGTTTAGTAGTGGTCTCTGTCCCACACAGAGTGGATAGCTTTTATAAGTAACTTTAAGACAATCCAGATAGGTCCACCTCAGTAGAAGAAGTTGGACACTTGCATTTCAGTTCCCCCCTCCAAAGTACCAAGAATGTGACAATTTGCAGGTAGGGGTATGTGATTTTTAAAAATAATTTTATCATTACCTTATCATGATAATTGAAAAAAACCCTCAAACCTTTCATGAATCTGTCATGTCCAATATAAATTTCCTAATAATTTGCTTGGTTTGGATAAGCCTCTATTCCAGACTTCATCTTCTACAGTGACATTTTAACTTACATGAATAGCAAACAGCCCCTGAAGTGTTGCCATCCAAATGTGTTTGTCTGTCACTGATGATGAAAATTGATCGTTGACAAATTTCCTCCATTTTCCTATTTCTTATACTCTTGTCAGTTTCAACTATCAACTCCCTTGAGAAAACATGACTCAGTGGGGCTGCAAACACCATTTTTTTTCTAACTGCAAGTTTTCACTTCTGCTGCCTTCCGTCTGTTGATGAGAGCAGTACTGTTTATAATCTTCAATCATATCCTCCATAGTTTTTACAAATAGTTTTCTATTCTGAATTTTGTTCCCTTTGGCTACTGTAAACCTTCCCTTGGCAAGTAGATAGAATGGTTCTTCTCTGAAGTGGTTTCTGTGCTGTCTTAACTTCCTTGATGTGGTTAGTGCTTTCAGCTCAACTTTTGCATGGAATACATATATAATAATTTCCCATTTCTCATTTTTCAGTATGTAATTATTGAAGTTGAGGGCTAGCAAAAAGTCAATGTGACATTTGAGGATCAATCTAACTAAACAGAAGTGCTTTGTGACTAGTACTTTGAGCAGTGGGTGATAAAAGTTTTGCCCATAGTTAACCATTAAAGATGAAAAGAAGATGGGTCCAGTCCCAGGTGACCTCCTTTCATTATCTCTAGTGGTATTTGCGAAAAGTTGGAAGGGAAACAGAAAGTACTAAGAACCACACCTAAAGGCCAAATTGAGGAATATATCACATCTTTGTACTCTAATTGTGACATCTTTATGAAAAGCAAGGTAGCACAGTGGATAGTGTTCATGGATTCAAAAATTTTGAGTTCAAATATGGCTCTTAGACACTATATGACCCTGGGCAACCCATTTAATCTCTGTTGGCCTAGTTTTCCTTACACATAAAATGGAAATGATAATAGCGCCTGCCTCCCAGGGTTGTTGTGACTCACAAATGAGATAATAATTGTAAAGTATTTAACACAGCGCCTGATACAACAACAACAACATGACATGTGGTTGTTGATATTGTCCTTTAGTTGTTTCAGGCATGTCTGACTCTTTGTGACCAAATTTAGGATTGGTCTTTTCTTTGGCAAAGATACTGACATGGTTTGCAACTTTGTTCTCATGCTCATTTTATAAATGACACAAGGTAGGTATTTAATAAATCAGTGTTTATTACAGTGTCTCTTTTCTTCCTTCCTTCCTTTCTTTCCACCATCAATAATTGGCACAAAAGTACAAGATATAATCCTATCAATGTTGTTTTTCTCATAATAAACACAACCAGAAGATATGAAGAAAATTTAGCTAAATGGAAAAATCTAAATCTTCTAGTGTAAAACTCATAAGAGCATTGAATGGACAATGAGAAAAGCCACAGTACTCACTGTAGTATGTGTAGGAGGGGAAGGTGAGAGGAAGAGAAAGGAATAACAATAGATAGATGTTGGTTAGATAGATACATAGATAGATGATAGATAAATGGATAGATAGATAGATAGATAGATAGATAGATAGATAGATAGATAGATAGATAGACAGATGGATGGATGGATGGATGGGTGGGTGGATGGATGGGTGGGTGGATGGATGAATGGATAGACAGACAGACAGACAGACAGACAGACAGACAGACAGACAGATAGATAGATAGATAGATAGATAGATAGATAGATAGATAGATAGATAGATAGATAGATAGATAGATAGAAAGATAGATAGATGGATGGATGGATGGATGGATGGATGGATGGATGGATGGATGGATAGATAGATAGGTAGATAGATAGATAGATAAATAGATAGACAGACAGATAGCAGATGGTAATGGCACCTACTTCACAGGGATACTGAAAGGATCAAATGAAATAATTCTGGAAAAATTCCTGGCACATATATGCCTTTACAGAGATTATCTCATTTGATCCTTGCACCATCCCTATGAGGTAGGTGCTATTATTATTCCCATTTTTCAGCCATGGAAACTGAGACAACAGAGGGTTAGGTGATTTGACAAGGGTCATACCAGCTAATAAATATCTGAGATCAGATTTAGACTCAGGTCTTCCTTATTCCATTCCCAGCACACTATTTACTGCAACTCTAGAATACAAATGTTTTTCAGCATATATGCATTCTCAGGTAATGGGTGGGATGGTGAGGGGAGGATAGTCAAGTTTGCAAGTATTATTTATAACACACCTCCTACAAAAGGACCCAAAAGTTGTTAAATGTGATACAAAGCACAAGAAAGCTCAGAGTTTTATTTTGTTTTTTAAAAGAATTAAAATTTTAGTTTAGTTTGTGAAAAATAGTCATTACTTTTCAATGATTTTAAAGGTGTTCCATTATTCCATGTATGTGTGTGTGCATGTATATGCTGTAATAGCAATCAGTTTAGCAGATACTTAGCACTTAGTAAATTTAGGGCTAAGTATGGGAGGTGTGAGCCCTGTTCCCTTTTGAGAAGGTGTGAACTACCCTGTTGATGCAGAAGAATGGTATCTGCTGAGACAAGAGGCCAGTGTGTGTATATAAGCAAGAATTTCAGAGACTGGGGGGCGGAGCCAAGATGGCAGCATAGAAGCAGCAAAGCACCACAGCTCCCACACAAACACGCTAAAAAACTCATAAAATGGGACACTAAAGAGATTTTCAAGCTCCAAAACTCTCCAAAAGACAGAAAGAACATCTGTTGCTACAGGCAGCCCAGCAGGCAGGGTTCTTCCAGGCAGTCTGGGACTAGCCGAAAACCCCAGCCAGGTCAAGCCCTGGGGCATTGGGCGGGGAACCGCTGCTGTAGGAGAGCAGATCAGCTGCACTGGAGGCACAATTACCACATCTATCAGGCCAGAAGAAAAAAAGGCTAAGAGAAAGGTCAGTGG
>JAQQSW010002958.1:0-14811 GCA_028646575.1 Pseudocheirus occidentalis
AGAGAGGTGTTGGAGGAGGGCATAAAAGGGAACAGATTGTGGGAGAGGTCTTACAGTAGGATCAATGTTCTGGGCTGGGGGGTAGGGACAAAAAGGGGAGAAAATTTGTAACTCAAAACCTTGTGGAAATGAATGATGTAACCAAGAAAATAAATTAAAATAAAAAAAATAGTGTATGTGTGTTCACACGTGCGTGTGTGTGTGCAAGTGTATAAACATGAGAGGGAGAGGGAAAATGAAAGAGAAAAAGAGAAAAATGAGAAAGAGAAAAGGTGAGAGAGAGAAAGAGAGAATATGAGAGAATGAGAAAGGGAGAATAAGAAAGAGAGGAGAGAGAGAAAAAGAGAGAATGAGAGACAGATGGACAGAGGGAACACAATGCCACCAGGTGCCAGCTTGCTGAGGCCACAGGGACTGGAAACCTGACCAGTTTTACCCCTCTACTTGACACCATGCTTTAAATAGAGTTCATTGCCCTGGGATTGCCTGTCTTCTCAATCTGAGAATTAGACCACCCAGTGCTTCTTTCTGTCCCCCATCTTGGATTACCTGGAAACGTTACTACTTATAGAATTGCTAATTACAGAAATGGTTATGGGTTCTAGATCGAGGGCTCTCCCCAACAAAGAAAAGAAAGTAAAAATGTGTCCAGTATACAAAGTAAATCAGGCTTGGAGCAGGCGATGTATCTCCACAAAGAAAAAGGAGATTCTAAGCAACAGAGAGTAGAATAGAATCTAGTCACTCACCACTCATACCATAAATTGGGACAATTTCTTTGCAAGGCTGACAAATAGCTACCTGACATTTCACTCCCACTTTCTTCCCCTAGATCTTTCCTTCCCTGGCTCACTTTCTTTCTGATGGCGATTCTTTACTGGCCATCTACTGCTTTATCCTTTTGTTTACCAACTACTAGGGATATAAAGAAAGATAAGAAATTGCCCCTGCCCTCAGGGAACTAACAGTCTAATGCAGGTGTGGGGAACTTACACCCTCGAGGTCACATGTGGCCCTCTAGGTCCTCAAGTGCAGCCCTTTGAATCCAAACTTCACAGAACAAATCCCCTTAATAAAAAGATTTCTTCTGTAAAACTTGGACTCAGTCAAGAGGCTGCACCCGAGGACCTAGAGGGCCACATGTGGCCTCGAGATCGAAGGTTTCCCACTCCTGAACAGGAGAGACAGCATGTAAACGATAATATGCAAACAAGCTCCAGACAGGATAAACTGGAGATAATTTCAGAGAGAGGGCAATAAGATGGAGAACTGAAAAAGGCTTCTTGCAGAAGGTGGGACGTTAGCTGAGATTTGAAAGAAGCCAAGAGGCTGAGATGAGGAGAGAGAGCATCCTGGCATGGGGGACAGCCAATGAAAATGCTCAGAGTCTGGAGATGGACTGTCTTGTGGGAAGAACGGCAAAGAGGCTGGTATGTGCCACTGAACAGCAGAATAGAGGGAGGGGAGTAAGTAAGAAGACGGGAAAGCCAGAGGACTGTATAATTGATCCTGGAGGCAGCAGGGAGCCCCCAAAGACTACAAGAGAAGGCTCCATTGGGAGACAGCATTGAACTAGGGCTTTGAAGGAATTCAGCTGGTAGAGATATAGAATAGTGGGGTATTCTAGGAAATGGCTCCAGCAAGACATGGACATGGACAAGTAGAGGACATATTCAGGGGCCAGAGAACCATCTCATTTGACTGGAGCATAGAATTTGTAGAAGTTGGTCATGTGAGAGATGGCTGGAAAGGCTGATAGTGTGAAATGTGATAGTCTTAATTAGAGACAAAAGAATTTGAATCATATATGTCAATAACATTCCCTGGAAGATCTCTGGGCAGAGGAATGCCAGGACCAGGGCAATAGATAAGAAAGACGACTTTCATAAGAAGGACAGGTTGGATGCCTGCTCATGGATGGTTCTAATTTGTATTAGAGTCAATTGTGCACCTGTCTCATTTTCCCTACTTACCTGTAAGGTCTTTCAGGTTAGAGGCCTACATGTATTCTTTATATCCTCCTCAGCAACTAATACAGTGCCTTGCCCCATAGTACGTCTCACTCCGTAAATATCTCCATCTTCCATAGTGTAAGAAAGAGAATTTTTATAATAGAAGTTTGATCTACATGCAACTTTCCAATAATGCATGCATGCACATACATACACATATGAACATACACACATGTACATAGACACAGACACATGCACGCATATATCACATGCACAGACACACACATACACACATATACACATGATTTAAGGCTCTGTCATCAATTAGATGTATGATTTTGACCAAGTTCTTCTTTGGGATTCAATTTTCTCTGAATTTGAATTTCTCTGAATCTGAAAAATGATAGGATTAGCCTAGATCACTGGTTCACAAACGATTGGTTTCAGGACCCCTTTAAACTCTTAAGAACTATTACGGACCTCAAAGAGCTTTTGTGTATGTAGGATGCAGCTGTCAATATTCACCATGTTAGAAATATAAACTCATTAATTTTTAAAATATTGATTTATTAATTCTTCCAAATAGCCATAATAAATTTATTATATGTTCATATAAATAATGTATTTTAATGAAAATAACTATTTTTTCAAATCAGAAATAATTTAGTGAGAAGAGTAGCATTGTTTTACATATCTTGTCAAATCCCTTTAATCTCTGGCTTAATAGAAGACATCTGGATTCTCTTATCTGCTTCTGCATTGAATCTGTTGTGATAACTTATTTGGGTTGAAGCAGAAGAAAACCTTGCCTCATAAAGATATGTACTGGGAAAAGGGGGAGTATTTTATTTTATTTTTTGTTGGAGGGAGGAAGGCAAGGCAATTGGGGTTAAGTGACTTGCCCAAGGTCACAAAGCTAGTAAATGTGTTGAAAATCTGAGGTCACATGTGAACTTAGGTCCTCCTGACTTCAGGGCTGGTGCTTTATTCACTGCGCCACCTAGCTGCCCCAAGGGGGAGTATTTTAATAGGCAAATAATACTTTCACAATATTATGAAAATTGTCACCTTGCTGATCCCCTGAAAGTGTCTCGGGGACCCCCTCAGTGGTCCACAGACCATTTTGAGAACTCCTACTATAGAACTTGCAAAGAGAACATGAGTGCTGAGCTCTGACATCAAGAGGCCAGAAGACCACACTTGAGAACTGCTGACAGATTATAGGAGCTGCCCTAAAAGATAGTTGCTTATTATCACGTTCAGTTAGTCATGTTCATGTTCATATAGTGTTCTATCTGTTAACTGTAATCACAAGTTTGTCTGAATGGATGCCCTTGGGTTGATTGTCCCTGTCATTCTGGCTTGCCAAGAAAGGCAACAAGACCGGTATTTCACAAGCTTGTACAGATGGCATTGTATGCTCTCCTGTTTCCTAGGAGATGCTCTGTGCAATGTTTTCCTGGAACAGAAGCTGTCCTAAAGGCACAGAACCTTAAACTAAGAAATTATTAACCTTCCCAATAGGACTACAATCAGATATCACTGAAGCTTGGTGAGCTGTGCCTCCTAACTAGAATACAACTACAAGATGTCCTAAGAAACTCCGTGGTCACGTTAAGCTATTGATGGTTTAATAGTTTAATACAGCCACTAAGTTTCTTGGGACACCTAGTATTTAAGGGCCAATTAGGGGCGTACAACAGATAGAGTGGCAGGCCTGGAGTCAGGAAAACTCATCTTCCTGAGCTCAAATCTGGCCTCAGACACTTAGTAGCTGTGTCATTTAACCCTGTTTCCCTCAGTTTCTTCATCTGTATAAAATAAGCTGGTAAAGAAAATGGCAAACCACTCTAACGTTTACCAAGAAAGCCCCAAATAGGGTCACAAAGAGTCAGACACAATTGAACAAAAGTATTTAAGTATATTAATCAATAAACATTTGTTAAGGGTGGCTAGGTAGCTCAGTGAGTAGAGTACTGGCCCTGGAGTTAGGAGGACCTGAGTCCAAATCCGATCTCAGACACTTGACACACTCACTAGCCGTGTGACTTTGGGCAAGTCACTTAACCCCAATTGCCCTCCAAAAAAAAAAAGGCAAAAAATAAAAAAAATAAAAAAAATAAAAATAAACATTTGTTAAGTGCCTGATCAGTGTCAGGCATTGTATTAAGTGCTAGAGATAACAAAAAGAAGCAAAAGATAGGCCCTGCCCTCAAGGAACTTACAATATTTTTTAAATTTAATTTATTTTATTCTGAACTTAAGAAATAAAACAAGTATTTCTATAACATAAGAAAATAAGAAAAAAGATGATTGTACATGAAATTGCAAATCTATCATGAACAACTTGCTATTCCACTTAAATATATAATAAAGTTATCATGTAACTTTCTATTTTTTCCCTTTTTTCTTCCCTCCCCTCCCCCACCAGAGAAAGGGCTACCATTAGACACAGATATATATGTAAAACTGTTCTATACATATTTCTATTTCTCAGTTCTTTCTCTAGATACAGACAGTATCTTCCTTCATGTGTCCTTTCTGGCTAATTTAGGTATTTATAATAATCATAATGACTTAGTCACTTAAAATTGTTATTAAAACAATATTGTTGGGGCAGCTAGGTGGCACAGCGAATTGAGCACCAACCCTGGAGTCAGGAAGACCTGAGTTCAAATTCGGCCTCAGACACTTAACACACACACACAAAAACTAGCTGTGTGACCTTGGGTAAGTCACAACCCCAATTGCCCTCTAAAAAACAAAAAACCAAACAATATTGTTGTTATTGTACATATGTCGGTTCTGCTCATTTCACTCTGTTATTTCATGCAAGCCTGTCTACATTTTTCTGAGATCATTGAGTTCATCATTTCTTATAGCACGGTAGTGTTCCATCACAACAAGGAGCTTACAATCTAATGCATACACTTTGAAACCTTCTTGGAAAAGAACAGATGAGATCAAAGGAGCAGTGAAGTATTACTATACATCAAGATATCTGTTCCTAAATGAAGGAAGGAGAAGCCCTGGACTTGGGGAATTTTGCGGGAGAGAGGGTTGTTTGTTTTGCCATAAGGAGGCAGCATGGTCTGGTGGAAAGGGCACTGGTCCTAGAGTCAGAGGTTGTGGGTTCAAATGCTACCTCTGCTATTTACCACATATGTGATATTTGTCTCTCGTGTCCATCAGTTTCCTCACAGAAAAATGGAAAAGGTTAGACTAGATTCCATTTGATGTCCCTTCTGGCTCTAAATCTAAGATCCCAAGATACACTTACTTCTATGTAGAAATACACAAAGAGGAGGGAGGAGGGAGCCCCAGAGAGTGATGAGAGGAGTCGGCTCTGGAGTCAGAGATTACTCCATGTGAGACTCTGGGCAAGTTATCTGACTTCCCCAGGCCAAGTCCACTTAACCTCCCTGAGACAAACACCCCCAAAAATTTCATTTCCAAAATGAGGGAATTGGACTAGATGAGGCAAGAAAAACAGAAGTGATATCGTGGTGGGGGTATATTACAAAATGATCAACCAGAAATGGTTGATGAGTCCTAGATGCAGGTTGAGGAGCTGGTACAGATACAGAAAGAGAGATGTGAAGGGAACCTTTGCTTCTGGAGACATCTGCCAAAGGTTGATCTCTCTCTCTCTGTCTCTGTCTCTATCTCTGTCTCTCTCTGTCTCTCTGTCTCTGTGTCTCTCCTCTCTCTCTTTCTTCCTCTCAGTCTCTTTGTCTCTCTGTCTCTGTCTCTGTCTCTCTCTGTCTCTGTGTTTCTCTCTATCTCTGTCTCTTCTCTCTCTCTCTGCCTCTGTCTCTCTCTGTCTCCATCTCTGTCTTTCTTTCTGTCTGTCTCTATCTCTCTGTCTCTGTCTTTCTCTCTCTGTGTTTCTCTCTATTTCTGTCTCTTCTCTCTTTGTCTCTTCCTCTCTGTCTCTGTCTCTCTCTGTCTCTATCTCTGTCTCTGTGTCTCTCTGTCTCTGTGTCTCTCTGTCTCTCCTCTCTTCCTCTCAGTTTCTCTGTCTCTCTCTGTCTCCATTTCTGTCTCTGTCTCTCTCCCACTCAAAGCAGTTGTTTTTCAGTCATTTTCAGTCAAAACTGATTCTTCATGACCTGCATTTGTGTTTTTCTTGCCAAAGATACTGGAGGGGTTTTGCCATCTTCTCCTCTAGCTTGTGTAACTTGCAGAGCAGTGAACAAATTCTTGACTTTCCTTCCTGGTCATTTCATCTTTCAGAGGTAGCTATGTATACCTGAAACATATTTTGAAGACTTCCTCAAAAGGATAGAGAGGATCTAGCTCCTTAAGGGAAAAAAGTTGTTGTTCTTGTTTGTCCTTCCTTCTCAAAGAGGACCATGACATCAGGGAGGTGATACCATGGTCTTTTCTACTATAGATTTTTTTTTTTACTAGATAAAGAGGTCATTCTCTCTCTCATTTCTTATCTAACCTTCATCACAGTAAGAAGGAGGAGATGTTTTCAAGGATGAAATTCTAACTACACAAATACAAATGATTATACTGAGGAAGAAAGGGGTTGAGGGGAGTTGCCTAGGGGAAAAGAGAAAGAACCTATATATTCCAAAATATTTATAGCAGCTCTTTGTGGTAGCAAAGACCTGGAAATAGTGGAGATGCCCTTCAACTGGGAAAGGGTTGAATAAATTGTGTTATATGATTGTGATGGAATATTTCTGTGCTATAAGAAATGACGAGCACCCAACCCTAGAGTCAGAAAGAACTGAGTTCAAATCCAGCCTCAGACACTTAACACTTACTAGCCCTGTGACCTTACCCTGCCTTTCCCCCTCCAAAAAGCCAAAGGAAAAAAAAGAAAAGAAATGATGAGCTCAATGATCTTAGAAAAACATGGATAGACTTGCATGAAATAATGAAAAGCAAAATGAGTAAAATCAAGAGAATGTTGTATACAGTAAAAGCAATATTGTTTTAAGAACAACTTTGAGTGACTAAGTCATTTTGATTATTATAAATACCCAAAGTATTCTTCATGACCCTATTTGGGGTTTCTTGGCAGAGATACTGGAGCGGTTTGCCATTCCTTCTCCAGCTCATTTTACAGATGAGGAAACTGAGGCAACATGTCTCCCAGAGACACACAGCTAATAAGTGTCTGAAATCATATTTGAATTCACAAAGATGAGTCTTCCTGAATCCAGGTCCTGCACTCTATCCACTATACTACCTAGCTGCTTTTACATAAATGTTAGCTATTATTAAATCAAAAATATACAATTTTGTTGTTGTGACCTTCAGTCAACAGTGTAGTAGATTATCTCCCCGAGCTTCTGCAGACATAAAAATCCACTGCCATCTACATACCTTTATATCATGGGTAGCCACCTTTCTTAGTAGTCACCAGACTGAGTAGGTTGATCCACAGGTATATGTGCCAAAATATTCATAGCAACACTTTTTTCAGTAAGAACTAGAAACGAAGTAGGTGTCTGTCAGTTGGGGACTGGCTAAGCTAATTATGGCACATTAACCTAATGAAATATTTTACTCTGTATAAGAAATGACAAACATGAAGAAATCAGAGAAACATAGGAAGACTCACACGAACTAATTTCATTGGTTTTATTAACTGATTTCCTAAGACTGAAGTAAATAGGACCAAGAAAACAATATTGCTAATGACTGCAACAATGTAAATTTTTGAAAGAATAAAAAAAGGTAACTTAATGCTTTATAATTATATTGACTAAGGTTGGCTCAGGAAAAGAGATGAGAAAATTCACCTCCCTTTGTTGCAAAGGTGGAGGACTAGGGAGACACATTATTACATACATTGTCAGAAACCATTGAGATGACTAATTTAGTTGAGATACTATTTTTCTTTCTTTTAAAAGAAAAAAATGGGTCAAGGGATAAATTTGGAAATTAATGTGATTTTTAAAAGCATTTTAAAAGAAAAATAAGAGGTGGAAAAATAATAAAATAAGTGAGAATAATTTAAGAGTAAAAAATAAGAGTGGTAAAGAAAAGTCTTTAAGTCTGAGTGAGAACCTAAGGGTTTAATTTTTTAATGCCTCTAAAGGCAGCTAAGCTTGATGCTCAGTGACCTTTTTCCACTCATTTCCTAGTTTGAAGGTCTGTTCTAAGGTTCATTCTGCAAAACACTTTGTGCAGGGAACATTATTGAGAGATAAAGAAAATACAAAGTTTAGATGAGAGCCAGCCAGTGCCCCACTGAAGTGACTTGTCTCGTACCCTGGATATGATATGATATCAGACAAATAACTATAATGAGATTATAAGCTTAGACCCTGAAAGAACCTTAGAAATCATCTGGTGCAATTTCCTCATTTTATAGACTGAGAATCTAAGGGTCAAAGAGGAAAATAATCATTATTCCAGTCGTCTCGTAACAAACAGTTGCTGAATGTCTATCTTCCTGATAAGAGGTAGAAATGTTCTTTGTATGCCGGGAGGTTGGGGAGTGGAAGGGAAGAGCGGGGCAGAATTGTACTAGTTATGTGACCTTGAGCAAATCATTTAACCTCTCTAAAGTTCAATTTTCTCACCAGTTAGTAGGAGACTCCCTAGATCAGGAATTACGACTTAGTGTAGTTTTATCTGGAAACACTGATATTAGGTTATGTGTTCTGAGCCAGACCTCAAACCCAAGTGTTCCTGACTCAGATGGTGGCTCACAGTCCACCCCACTAGGATGCCTCTTATCCCTCACCTGTATAAAGGAAGGAGTAATACTTATATTGCCTCCTTTACGAAGTGATTGGAGAAAAACCCTTGTAAACTTTTTAAGTCAATAGAAATGTTAGCTACTATTTTAATTTAACAGGTTAGGAAGGAATGACTTGTAGGCATGGAGCCAAGTTCACTATCCTTCTAAGAGCCTCAGGCAACTTCAAGTAGTTCTCTAGTGACCCTTTAATCAGATTTCTGCCTCTATGCTGAGTTACTCCTATTAAAGAAATTTTATCATTTTAGAGTATTCTCAGCATGCAATATAGTTCACTACATAAAGTAAGGACTTCATCAGTGACAGCGAAATTCAGGTTCTCCACTTGTCATATCCAAATTTTTTTTTCTTTTTTGGAGAGGGGAAGGTAGGGCAATTGAGGTTAAGTGACTTGCCTGTGGTCACACGGCTACTTTTGTGTTAAGTGTCTGAGGTCAGGGTTAAGAAAACAATATACACTAACTACAACAATGTAAATGCCCTATTAATTACGCACCAAAAAAAGAAATGTAACAAAATTATAAAGCTCAATCTCTTCAAATGAAATGATAGGACATCCCCAACCACTCCTTTGTGATGGTAGGAAGTTCACGGTATAACACAATGCATGCTTTTGAGCTTTCGCAATGTTGTGCTGACTTTTTTTCCCTCTAAAATAAAATAAATAAAATAAAATAAAATAAAAAGATAAACTGGGGCATTCTTCTCTGAACAAAGTTGTGGTTTACTAGATAGATTCCAAATGAGTACTTAACTTAGACCCAAAAAAAAGATATCAGAAACATTAGAGGAGCAAGAAAGGAATTACATTCAAGATTTATGAACAGGGAGGGAATTCAGAACCAAATAAAGTATAAAGAGGATCACAGAAGAAAAAACAGTTTTGATTATATAGAATTTGAATTTTTTTCTCAAACATAACCATGTACCTAAAATTAGAAGGAAAACAGATAACTGAGAAAGAAAGCTTTGCTGCAAGTTTCTCTGACAAAGGTTTCATTCCAAGATGTGTAGAGAACTGATTCAAGTTTTTAGGAATAAAAGCCATTCTGCAATTGATCAATGCAATGACCAACCATGATTCCAGAGAACCCATGGACTCAGAGAGCCTATGTATATTTTTTAATGTGATCACTATGGGAATTACTTTGACTTGACTATGCATATTTATTATAAGGTTTGGGGTTTTTTTTTTCTCTTTTTTAATGGGGCAGATGGTAAGGAGAAAAAACTGGTTTTTGTTAGTTCTTTAAAATTTTAAATTAATGAAATTTTTTAAAATAAAGAGTGCTATTCCCCAGTAGATAACTGGTCAAAAGATATAAACAAACAATTCTCAAAGTAGAATTGCAAAGTATTTACAACCACATGAAAAAATCCTCCAAATCACTAATAATAAGAGAAATGCAAATCAAAACAACTCCAAGGTCTTACCTCACACCTGAAAATGGGTAAAAATGACCCAAAAAATGGCAACAGTCAGTATAGGGTGGGGAGAATATTGTATGAAAATGGCCACACTAATATGCTGTTGGTGTAGCTGTGAAATGGTGCAGCTATTTTAGAAAGCAATTTTGAATTAAGCAAATAGACTAAAATGTCCATACCCTTTGATCTAGAGACATTATTATTGCACACATCCCAAGGAAGCCATCAATGAGAAAATAGTCCTCATATACTCCAAAATATTTATAGCAACACTTTTTCTGATAGCTAAGAATGGGAAACAAAGGAGATACCCGTCAACTGGGAAATAACTAAACAAACTGAATGTTATAAATGAATGTTATAAAATTCTACTGTGCTATAAGAAATGATGTATGTGATGAATATAGAAAAGCATGGGAAGATCTATATGAACTGATGCAAAGTAAGGTAAGCAGGGTTAAGAAAACAATATACACTAACTACAACAATGTAAATGCCCTATTAATTATGCACCAAAAAAAGAAATGTAACAAAATTATAAAGTTCAATCTCTTCAGATGAAATGATAGGACATCCCAAACCACTCCTTTGTGGCGGTAGGAGGTTCACGGTATAATACAATGCATGTTTTTGAGCTTTCGCAATGTTGTGCTGACTTTTTTTCCCTCTAAAATAAAACAAAACAAAACAAAATAAAATAAAATAAAATAAAATAAAATAAAATAAAATTTCATATGGGATGGCTCTCTGGGAGGGGTGGAAGGATACAGAGGATAATAATGTAAGAAACAGAAAATATCAATTAAGGTAGTTATATACAAATTATCAATTTTAAAACAATTACATATAAAGTTAATTAAATATAATATATATGACACATATAATGATACAAAATATCAATAATAAAGAAAATGCAAAAAATGAAAATAAAAAGCACTGTTCTGAAGTCAAAAGATATATATTGGTCTGTTAATTAATTACTTAATCCCCCAGGCCTCCATTTCCTTTCCTATAAAATGGGGAGGTTGGATTAGATAGCCTTTTAGGTACCTTTGAACTTTAGATCTGGGTCTCCCTTTCCTAATATGCAAAATGAGATAGCTGAGTTACGCGTTCCTGTAATTCTCTTCCAACTAAATGGTACAGTGGACAGAGCACCAGACCTGAAGTCAGGAAGCTTTATCTTCCTAAATTTGAATCTGGTCTCAGACACTTCCTAGCAGTATGACCCTGGGCAAGTCACTTAACCCCGTTTGCCTCAGATTCCTCATCTGTAAAATGAGCTGGAAAAGTAAATGACAAACCACTCAGGTATCTTTTCCAAGAAAACCCCAGATGGAGCCATGAAGAGTAAGACACGACTGAAAAATGACTGAACAACAGCAAAACAACAGTATATGTCATCTTCTTCCTAGATTGCGGGTTCCTTGGAAGCAGGGCTCTATCTAATATAAAAAAAACTGGAGACCAGAATAAGTAAGGAGGTGGTAAGGAAGTGCCCAGCTGCCCACGATGAATTCATCATCTGGACCCAAGGAGCTACAACTTCAGGTCTTGAAAGAAGCAAACTGAGCCAATGATATTTGGAAGTTTTTTGGTTTTGTTTTTATTCTAAACTTAACACCAAACAAAATGAGCACTTTCACATACATAGCAAAATAGAAAAAAGGAATTGTATGTGAAACTGTGACTCTTCCATATGTACAACTTGCTTTCCTTCTGAATATAATAAATTCAACAAGTAATGTTCCAAGCTATACTAGTCTGTGATTCCATCAGGCCTTCCATCTGTTTTGTCTTCTATGTATTTTTTAAAGGTTTTAACAGTTTTTTTCTTTCCTTTTTTTTGTTTTTACAACCCTATCTGTACTTAGCCTCTTTCATCCACCTCCCCCCCTCACACTAGTGTAGCGGCAACCACACTGGCATACCCTGGATGGCCGAGAGCGCAAGTTCTTAGAGCTGCTTTACTAGGAACAACAGCTGTTCAAGGGGTCAGCAATTTTTAATTACATTCATTAGTTGGGGGTGGGGGAAGGGAGGAATTGGCACCCTGAACTTCAGAGAAAATCAAAGCAAAGAAAGGAGAGACAATACAGGCAGAGAAATAAAGACCAACAGACAGGTTCTAATTGTCTGAGAAATTAGCACAGATCAACAGACAGATCTAACTGATCAAGACAATATAAACATAGTTACCACAGAGAGAAGCACCAAAATATGGGTTTTTCAAAGTGGGGTGGGGGTGGGGGGAGAGGACACTGCTATCCAGAGTCATCTGGTCAAATGACAAGAATACTCTTCCAGTGAAGCAAAATGCTAACCTCAGAGTATATATACCCTTTTGTAGAGCCAGAGGGCTTCACAATCATGACAGTGCCTAATCAGAAATTAATAGGGGTAGCTAGATGGTGCAGTGAATAGAACACCGGCCCTGGAGTCAGAGGCCTTGAGTTCAAATCCGGCCTCAGATACTTAACACAAAAACTAGCCATGTGACCTTGGGCAAGTCACTTAACCCCAACTGCCCTCCAAAAAGCAAAAAAAAGATAAATTAGCAAAAGGTGTGAAAGCCTTCCTATAAGCAAGCCTCCACTAAGCAAACTTCCCTTAATGTGCTCCACTTGAGGCCTATTAATGGGCAGGAAGATCTTATATACCATCAACCTTACAACTAGGGAAAAAGAAATAGAAAAGCACCTTTCTAACAAATATGCATAACCAAGAAAAAAATAAATTTCCACACTGGTTGTCTGAAAGTATATCTCTCAGTCTGTAACTTGAGTCTATTACCTCTCTCTCAGGAGGTAGATAGCTTCCTTTATCGTTCTTTCTTTGAAACTATGGTTAATTATTATACTGACCAGGGTTCTTAAGTCTTAAATAGTTGTTCCTCTTTGTAATGCCATTGTTACTGTTTGGAGACGTGGCTGGGTGGCTCAGTGAATAGAACACAAGCCCTGGAGTTGGGAGGACCTGAGTTCAAATGTGACCTCAGACACTTAATAGCTGTGTGACCTTGGGCAAGTCACTTAACCCTGACTGCCTCCCAAAATAAAGCAAATGAAAAAATGAACTGTTTAGATTTTTCCCTCTTCACTCTGTATCAGTCTACAAGTCTTCCCAAATTTCTCTGAAACCATCCCTTCCATCAGTTTTATGATACAGTAGTCTTCCTTTCATGTATCATAATTTGTTCAGCCATTCCCCAGCTGATGCACACTTTTTAGTTTGCAATTCTTTGTTATAACAAAAAGGGCTACTATAAGAATGTTTGTACCTCTGGGTTCTTTTCCTCTTCCTTTGCTCTCTTTAGGATACATAGTCTCTTAGTGTTATCACCTGGTTAAAGGGTATGCATAGATTAGTGACTCTTGGGGCATGGTTCCAAATTGCTCTCCAGAATAGCCATAACAATTTAACAGCTCCACTGAAAGTGTCCCAATGTGCTCCTTTTCCCACAGTCTCTCCATAAATTTTCATTTTCCCTTGTTTGCCAACTTTGCTAATCTGTCAGTGATATTTGAAAGGTTATAAAAAATGAGAGAGATACCACAGAACTAAAAGAGAACAAATGTGCCGGTTTTCAAAAGCTAAAGGGGAACCGAGTCTGCAAACCTTGGGCCAAAGTCGGTAGCTTTGATTTCTGGGAAAGCTCTAAAGTGGGTGGTTAAAGACTCGGTGAACCCCAGGAAAAGGAGGCAGTGATTAACAAGGAGCCAGCACGCCTTCTTCAAGAACAGGTCACTTGTGATAGAAAACGCTGTCCACACCCAGAGAAGGAGCCGTGCGGTCTGAACGCGGAGCAGAACACATTGTTTGCTTTCCCTTTTTGTGTTGTTTCTTCTTTCTCATGGTTCCTCCCATTCGTTCTAATTTTTCTTTACAACATGACTAATGTGAAAATATGTTTAATATGAATATATATGTAGAATCGATATCAGATTGCATGGCATCTTGAGGTAGAAGGAGGGAAGGGTGGGGGCGGCTAGGTGACGCAGTGAATGCAGTACCAGCCCTGGAGTCAGGAGTACCTGAGTTCAAATCCAGCCTCAGACACTTAACACACACACACACACACACACACACACACACACACACAAACTAGCCTTGTGACCTTGGGCAAGTCACTTAACCCCAACTGCCCTCAAAAAAACAAAAACAAAAAACAAAAGGAGGGAAGGGAGAGGCAGAAAATTTAGAACTCAAAATCTTATGGAAGTGAATGTTGAAAACTGAAAAATAAATAATTTTTTTTTAAACAGTAGGTCATGGGGGTGGCTAGGTGGCTGTAAAGGTAATCAATTTGTTGTACTAAACTGAGGGCTAAGTATGGAAGGTGTGAGCTCTGTCTGGAAGGTGTGAGCTCTGTATGGAAGGTGTGAGCCTTGTCTGGAAGGTGTGAAATTCCCCTGTTGACAGAAGAATGCTATTGGCTGAGACACTCCCCTGTTGACCCTGGAGAAGGCCAGTGTTTATAAGCAGGAGAATTTTGGAGACAGACAGATTTTGGATTTGGCTCCTCATTGGCTGACTGAAGACATGAACAGGATGGGACTTTATTTGTTGGTGGCCTGGCTGATCCTTGAGTTCCAGGCAAGAGAAATCCTGAAGGGTTTGAGGTGTGCTGAATCCAGTGAACTTCAGTGTGTGCTGGGGATTGCCTTGAGGACTGGACAAGGACCTGGGAGCTGTTCATCCCTG
>JAQQSW010002959.1:0-14811 GCA_028646575.1 Pseudocheirus occidentalis
AGAAGGAGAAGAAGGAGAAGAAGGAGAAGAAGGAGAAGAAGGAGAAGAAGGAGGAGAAGAAGAAGAAGAAGAAGAAGAAGAAGAAGAAGAAGAAGAAGAAGAAGAAGAAGAAGAAGAAGAAGAAGAAGAAGAACCTGGTCAAATTGAAAAAGAGGTACAAAACTTCACATATGAAAATAACTCCTTAAAAACCAAAGTGGCCAAATGGGGGTGGGGGGAATACAAAATTTTACTGAAGAAAGTAATTTCTTAAAAATCAGAATTGGCCAGGTGAAGCTAATGATTCCACGACACATTAAGAAATAATAAAACAAAGTCAAAATAATGAAAAAATACAAGAAAATGTAAACTATCTCACTGGAAATACAACTAAGGTGGAAAATAGATAAAGGAGAGATAACTTAAGAAATATGGAACTACCTGACAGCCATGACAAAAAAAAAAAGAACTCAGACATCGTATTTCAAGAAATCATAAAGAAAACTGGTCCAATGTCCTAGAACCAGAGAGTAGAACATATTTAGAAAGAATTCATAAATCTCCTCCAGAGATTCTGAAATAACAATTCCCAGGGATATTACAACCAAATTCCTGAGCTCCCAACACAAAGAGAAAATATTTCGAGCAACTAGAAAGAAACTATTTAAATATCACGGAGCCACAGTCAGGATGACAAGGATTTAACAGGTTCCATGTTAAAGGAGAAAAGGGCTTAGAATATAATATTTGGGGAGGTAAATCCAAGCAAATTACCTAACCAGCAAAACTGAGCATACCCCTTCAAGGGAAAATACACACACACACATGCATGCATGCATGCAGCATGTATACACATGTGTATGTATATACATAATGAAACAGACGACTTTCAAGCATTCATGACAAAAGAACTAGAGTCAAATAAAACATCTGACTTTCAAATACAAGATTCAAGAGAAGAATAAAAAGATAAACATAAAAGAGAAGTCATAAAGTACTTGATACAGTTAAACATTTACATTTGTACATGGGAAGATGACACACGTAACTCCTAAGAACTGTGTCAATATTAGAGCAATTAGAAGGATTCTACATACACAGAGTGTGCCAGACTCAGTCAATTATGTTATGTAGATGTAAAAAACAAGGGAAAAAAAAAGGAAGATTGAGAAGGAGGGACTGCCTGGGAGAAGGGGGAAGGGAGAGGAAGGATGGAGAAAACTACCTCCAAAAAAAAAAGAGGCATGGAAGGAAAACTAGGTACAGGGGTGGACAATGCTTGAACCTCATTCTCATTTAAACTGGTTCAGAGGGGAAATATATACGCACACATATATGTTCAATTAAGTATAGAAATCTATACTAGAGAGGTAGAGAAGGGGATAAAAGTAGGGGAGTGTGATAAATGGGGAGATAAAGGAAGACTGATTAGCAAAACAGACTTTGGGGAAGAGATAGGGCAAAAAGTGAAAGAAGCATACATAAACAAGAAAATAGGTGGGGAGAAAAGTATAGTTAGCAAATACAGCTGTGAATGTGAATGGCATGAACTAACCCATAAAACAGAAGTAGAGAGGAATAGATAAGGAACTAGAATCAAACAATATGCTGTTTACAAGAAACACACTTCAAACAGACACACACATGCAGAGTTAAAGTGAGGGGCTGGCGCAGAAATTCCTGTGCATCAGCTGAAGTAAAAGAGGCAGCAGCGGTAATCATGATCTCAGAGAAACTATGCAAAGCCCACAACATCTCAAAGAGCATGCCAAGATTAGGCAAAAATGGATAAATGATTTAGATTAAAGATTGATATCACAATCAAATAAGGGGAACACAGAAAAATATACCTATCAGATCTATGGATAAGAGGGGAAAACCGGCAAAAAAAGAGACAGAGATGATCAAAGGAAGAAAAAAGGGTAATTTTCATTACATGAAATTAAAAAGGTTTTGCACGAAGAACACTAATGCTACCAAAATTAAAAGAAAAATAGGAAACTGGGAAAAATTTCAAAAAGTTTCTCTGATAAATGCCTCATTTCTCAAATATATAAGGGACAGAGACAAATTTATAAAAATGTGAGTCATTCCCCAATTGATAAAAAGTCAAAGGATATGAACAGGCAATCAAAGCTATCAATAGTCACATGAAAAACTGTTCTAAATCACTACTGATTAGAGAAATGAAAATTAAAACAAGTCTGAGGAAACTGCAAAGATCTTTACGAACTGATTCAGAATGAAAAGAACAGAGCTGGGAGAACAATTTACATCATGACAACATGCTGGAGAAAAAGAGCTTTGAAAGACTGTAAAACTCTAATCAACACAGTGATAAACTACAACTGCAAAAGATTAAGACAAAACAAACTGCACGCTCCTGACAGAGAGGATACGCACATATGTGTATATATACATATATGTCTAATAGCTAATTTGGAAATTTGTTAAACTTTGCAGATATACATCGAAGGGTTTATCAGGTTTGTTGTTTTAATTTGCTTAAAGGAGGAAAAGTAGGAAAAATGAATTCATAAAATGAATACTTGTTACTTTAAAAAATAAGTATTCAAAGGGGGGGAATTGCAGGTTTTTTAATGGTGTTCCATTTTTTGCAAATCAATTGTAAGATTAACTATGATTCTTTTAAGTTTGCCAAAGTGACTTGTAATCTAATTAGCGACACACATGAAGGACTAAATGGAATTCCCACTGTCCCAGCAGTATTATCTAGCCAAATCACAGGCAAGGAGAATTCCCTATATTGCAGAAGTCACAGACCTTCTATATACTGTAGAAGGATGACAATTACAATCTGAAGGATAGTAATTAGAGGTGATAGGTGAAAATGTGATCAGTTTTGAGTCTGTTTCCATGAATAAGGCACAGTGTTTAAAGGAAAGTTGATCAGCAAAGCTATATGAAAGTAGAAATGAAAATCACTTATAAAAACCTGTGGTATGCTAGTAATGTTGGGTGGAACGTTGGGTTTCTTAAGAGAGTTGGAAAGATGTGAAATCCAAGCAGGGTAGAACACTGGATTTGGATTCAGTAATCTTGGGTCTAAATCCTGGCTCTGATACTTATTTATTCACTCTGAGCAAGACAGTTAAACCTCCTTAAACCTCAATTTCCTCATCTATGAAATAGAAATAATACTTCAATCGAACAACATATTGCAAATAATATGCTTGATAAAGTTTGAAACACTATATAAATGGCAGATACTGTATTCATCCCAACCCTTAAACAAAAGCTTTGCTTTCAAACCTAAAAGATAACAAATATAACACTTGAAAAAGGCTGTCAAATAACTACTTAAAACACTGATGAACATACCTACTGTAATGAAGGACTTCTGAATCAGATAAGAGCTACTATGACCTATCTACCAGGATAACAGAACTTTACGTGAAAATGCTATTTACTTACACAGTATTTTGTCTTTTATATAAAGATAAACCAACCCAGTTCCTGTGCAAATTTTAAAAATTCAAATGAGTGTTGTCTAAACAATGTTTTAGTACATTTTAAAAAGAAATCACACAACTGGAATTTTAAACACTTTAAATAATTTTATTTTATTATCTATATTATTCAGTTCATAAATGTTTACTTTCAGTTGTTATCAATTGTTAACTTTGTGATAAATAAATGATCAAAGGATATGAATAAACAATTCCCAAAGAAACAAAAAAAAAGAAACTGAAGTTATCAGCAATCATATAAAAATGACCCAAATAACTCATAAACTGAGGAATGCAAATTAAAACACCTCTGACGTTCCATCTCACACTCATCAGCTGACAAAAATGGAAAATGAAAATGACTGGAGAGGCTGTAGGAAGACAGGCATGCTGATTCACTGCTAGTGGATCTATGAAATGGTCTGACCCATTCTGGAAAGCAATTTGAAATTATACACCACAAATCATGGAACTGACAGACTAGACTCTGGGATATCACTAGGCTTATAGTCCAAAGGGATCAGAGATAGAGGAAAATAGTCCATATGCACACAAATATTCACATCATCCCCCCAAATGGAAGCAAAGTGGGAGCTATCATTTGGGGAATACATCCACAAATTATGGTACCTTAATGTTATGTCATATTACTGCACCATAAGTAATTATAAAAGGGATTGATTTAGAGAAACTGGAGAAGGCAGTATAAACTGATGCACAGTGGTGAGAACAACTTGTAGAACAATTTATATAGCTACTACAACACAACCAAGGGCAACTTTTAAAGGACCTAACTCTGACTCACTGCTCATTAATTATTAGTGATAATAACCATTCACCAATCTAAAGAACTCAAAACGAAGCACGCTTCCCACTCCTTGGCAGAGAGATGGTGGACCACACGTGCAGAATGACATAATTCTCAACTGTGACCAATACATCATAACTTTGTTTCAATTGCTTATACTTATTTGTTACAAGGGAGGTTTCTAATTGGGAGGGAGGAATGGTATGAGGTGACAGTGGTTGAGACACAGTGATAATGATGCCAAAAAAAAACTTAAAGAAGAGTGTCAATGAAACAAAACTATACAGATGAGAACAGGAGGAAATTTAGAAGGGTAGGGTTGGTCCTGCAATGTTCAAATGGATGCATATTATAAACAAAACAATACCAAGCGGTACACGGTGGATTCACAGTTCTACGTACAACCCAAATTTGTATGAAAGTCACATTTGTTCGTGATTTTCAAGTTCAAAATGAAAAATAAAAATATTTTTTCAAAAGTTAGCTTTGCCATAATATCTGTTATTTCGTGGTACAGGTAAAAGTATAGTGCTATAAACTCTGTAGAGCAGTGAGAAAAGGACTATCGTAGAAGTGGGCAGAACTGTGGTCAAGGCCCTGCCTGGCTGTTTAATGGCCCTGTGACCCTGGCGGGTTATTTAATCCCCCTGAGTTTCAATTTCTTTACCTCTGAAATGAGGGGTTGAATCATATTTAGAAAAAGAAATATTAACCATCTAATGCATGTAAAGGACTGCAATAGATAGTAGGGATACTAAAGATAATAAAATCATCCTGGTTTTCAACAAACTTAAATATCTGGAGGTGGGGCTAGAAGATGTACACAGAACAATGAAGGAAGGAAATGTCAGGTCCCAGCACCATGAGCTGGGGAGAGGACCAGGGAAGAGGAGCTGCAGAGTCCTTGCTTGAGTTGGGATGTCCTGATTCTACAAAGGCCACACACCAAGCAACACTTCTGCTCTTGTGGAACTTTTGTCTTTACGAGTACAAGATTAGAAATAACATCGTTAGGAATCACTTGTCTCTGATCAATTAGTAAGTGAAGAAAAGTGCTCTCTAGCAACTTTTAAAGGAAACAGTAAGTAATGATGTCCTGTGTTTAGCTTCCCCCCTTTCCTCTTCTAAGCTTGTTTCATTTGGGTGAGTAGCTGGGAGGTTTCGATGGGTTTTCTGGTGCTTTTTTTCACTAAGACTGGGAGAAAAATAGAGTTGAAGGGCAGTTTGGGCAGTTCTTCATCATGCTTTCTTCCTCTCCCAATATACAGAAGTGCAAATATCATATTATGAAGAAATGTTAATAACGTAAAAAGTTGTTTCATGAGCATGAATAAGAGAAGGCATTTTATATTATTTTTAAGTACAGAAAATTCAGCAAAAGTAGATCAACATAGTTCAATTACTATGGACAATCAACAGAGAACAATGGAGCTTTGGTGAATAGGAAACTTTACTGCAATTGTATATGTTACAATGGAATATTACCTGAATGTCACATTTTGAAAAAACTTCATAACAAATTATCATTATTTTTCTAAGTGAGAATTTATCATGAAATTTAATATTTCATTAAATGTAAGATAAATGTTTTTAACAAAGTAAATATCTTCCAAAGTCAGTATCCTTATAAAGTAAGTGTTCATGTTTTGTTTTCACATGTTACTTGGCATTTGAAGAGACCTGAAAAAGTCAAATCAGTCTTTCATGTATGAGATGTGTCATAATTAGAAGCATTTTCAAGAAAATCGTTTGCAAGTTCAACAGTTGTACCTACTTATTAGGGAAAGCAAATGTGACTATTCACAAAAGTACTGGGGAAATGCACAAACAAAGACTATAACATTTGGTAAATAAGAGTGTAGCTAGTTACTGCTATTTATGTACGTTTATCAAAGGTTAAATGTCAAACCGTTGGTTTAATACAGCAAACTCTGAGGTCTACTGAATTAATCTTACTCAGACAGTAGGCAGACAATCAGAATTTTGTTTGATCAGTTTTTTAAGCAGTGTTCCAAATTAAAAATGAGTATTTACCATTATTATCCAACTTACTAGCCAATGATGAAATCTGAGTAAATGAAGAACACAAGTACGCTTTCTTCATGAGCATAAAATTCTTTTTACATATATTCCTTTTACAATTCTTAAATTAAGCACTTAATTATAGAAATGTTTCCTAAGGTGTTTTTTTTTCCTTAGGACTTTAGGAGAGGTCAAGTCAGTCTTTCTGTCTTGCTTCATGGTCGCCAAATAAACCCCCTTTCGAAATGAAATGGGCATGCCTAGCTTTAGGCTGCTTCTTAACTATAGGAGTAAATCAATAGCAGCTGAATGCCATCTGCTGCGGGCCACAGAACAGCACCAAAAGTGTGAGCAATGCATCTTCCCTTATTGAAAGGTTATTTTATGCAAGTAAACAATTCATCGTCTTCTTGCACGCTTGATGCTCATTTACCACTTTGATCAATAAAATATGCAAAACAACAAAAAAATTGAATCCTAGGAGTAGTTCTGATACCAGTGTGATAGTTAATCAATATCAGGTCTCTGTTCACCAAGGCAAGCAGTGGGGGTATTTCTACGAAATCTGGAGAAAGATATGTGACTCTTTCAGAAAATATTTGTTTTAGGAAATGAGAGACATTACTTTCAGAGCTAAAGCAGAAAAATGACAATATCATGAACTTTAAGGTTTTAAAGTCAGTACTTTTTCCCCAAAGCCAAGAAACAAATAATCTTAGCTGATATATAGGGCCTTAACGATGAATACTGGGTAAGATTCTAGACAGAAGCCTCTGGACAGCAACCTATTTAACTATTTCTAAGCTCTGCCTTATTAAGTCTTGGTTTTCAATGTATTCTGGTTTCAGGTGAATTCAGTTTTTCTTCTAAAAACAAACTGCTGTGGGAATTTCTTTCGTACAGTGTTCCTTTCAGTCAGACCTCAAGCTGCTTTATTATATTAAGCCTCTTGACAATTGATTCAAGTAGAATATTTTTTTCCCAACAAAGAAAACTCCATAATTTTACAGCATTGAAGACCCTCAATTAAAGACTGTTTCCTAACAGGATACAAAGGACTCAAAATGCCAAAGTTTCCCCATGTAAAGTATCTCCTCTACTACTGAAATGAAGATTCAAATGCAATAAATGATTTTTTAAAATCTAAACATATGGATGAATTTTTAGAAATTCCTAACAGGTATAACAAAGAAAAACCACAGTCATATAATCAGAGATAAGATTTCTTCCAATAATATTTTCAGAATTTAAACATGCTGTAATAGTAAAAAAGGTATCAAATACTGGTTTTAGTGTTTATCCAAAAATATTCCTTAGTTCTCCAGGCTGATAAAAAGTGATGCTACTATGTTTTCTGCTATCATCAAAAGACTTTCTTACCTACTTACAGAAATAAAATCTTCCCATCTTACTCAGATGTTGCTATGCTCTAGTGAAGATAATTAACATTTATACATGGAACAGTATTGCCAGAAATAATTTCAAAGGTACTTTACCCCCACAAAAAAATGTTACTAGTATATCATTAGATATTAATATTATAAAAAGAATTGTATTCTGAAAGGAAATGAGCCAGTCATTAATGTTCATAAGAAGACATTTTTAATATGAGGAAAAAATTAACAAAAAAACACACCACCAAATTCATACCAATATGTTTATTTGTTAAGATACAAATAATGTAAACCAAAAAAGCAGGCAAAACGTATTTAAAGGTTTGTTTTTGTTATGGACTAGTCAGAATAGGAAAGTTGCCTGATGAAATCCCTAGCTTCCTAAAGACTCAAACAATAGAAAGGTCCATTCCCAGCTCTTATTTTAAAATATTTTTACCATCCTATTTGATGTCTTTATTTATATTTTAAGAGAGACAAACATATAGAAAACAAGTTAATTTACATATTCACATAAGAAAAATTATTTTAATCAAATGAATCCCATAGCAGAGTTATTAAAGTGCAGTAGTTTTAAGCCATTGACCCAATTGGTGGCAAGGGTATAATTTAAAGGTAGAAATTTCCAGGGCATGCACTGTTAGCCACAGTGAACCTGTTACTGCTCTAAAGGGAATTGTTTGCCTCTTATTAGATTTTCTACAGCACAGCCATAAGTGATAAATGTACTGCTGTACTCACTGTCAAGTTAATCAATGCTGCCAAAGTTTTGTTGACCTAACAGTAATCCATAAAGTGAGCGGCATTTTCTCTATCCCTATGACATCTCAGTCCACAGAGGGGATAGGAATCCTAAAGCAGTTTCTTATAAAGAGGGATTTGAAGGCATTGTTAGGATGGGAAAGAAAAAAAATAGGTTGTTTTAAAAATTAGCAGACTATAAGAATATCTTTGCAGCATGAAAAATGGTATAAGGATAAAGTAAAATAAAATAAAATAAAATAAAATAAAAGATTTAGCTTAAATGTTAAACAAAAAAACCAAACACTAGATTAAAAACTTCTCATATAAAAGAACCATGTCCATTTCTTTCAGTGACACTCTCTTCAAAAGAAAAAAGGATTTACAAATTTAAAAAAAAAAAGCCTCCAAGAATTTTCAAAGGAAAATAGACCTATTGTAGTAGCCGGCACACACTCCTGTCTACACTTCAATGCACTGATCAAATACAGTACGGAGCACCAGTAATAAGAATGGTAATGTGGAAAAGAGAAAAGAGTTTTGCTTCAGACCAGAGCAATTCTGAGCATGTGAAAGACATGGCCATTAAGAAGAAGAGAAGAAAGGAAACAACAGGAGAGGGAGGACTGCCCTATAAACAAACTGCTGCCATGCTTTCACAAGCAATTATAGACATATGAAATATGAATTGCAATTGATTTTTCTTCTAGGGGTCACTGTGCTCCATGTTTTTACGCACTGTAGGCATTTATTTGGGCAGCAAACTGACACGTTTTTGTAGAATGATCCGAGCCATGTAATCTTTGTGCAATCACAGGTATTTCATTGTGGCTTCTATTTGGTGACATTTGTCCCTTTCCAAAACTCACCGGCAAAGAGTTTCTTGATGAAGAAACAGAGCACTGCAATTACTGTTACCAAAGGCTGACACAACTTCACCAGAAAGTGCTTATTTATTAACCTCTTTTGTGCTGATATAAAATAAACAGCATAAATCCAGGAGAGGAGAATTCACCACCTACACACTACAGCTAATCCTCTTTGCTACAAACAACATAGCTGCCCAACTAAATCCATGAGATGAGATAATGAATTTTAAAAATACTTTACAAGCCTTCAAGGGCTACACAGATGTAAATTATTGTTATTACCAAGATAATTTCAGTACTTAATTCTTGCAATTCTCATAAAGAAAAACTGATTAATTTAATTTAAATAAATTACCACGAAACAAAGATAGTTTTTAAAACTCTAGTTCTCTTTATCCTGTATTTTTGCATTAAAAATATAGACTATTTAAATGTTTTCTTTGTGGATAAGACAGAGTTTAAGTGTTCTGGGAGAGTAGCCTTCAAAGTGGGAGTGGGTTGGGTACCCCAAAGGGATGGAAAAGATGATCTGTGGAAATACAGAAAGAAAATTAAAGCCTAGAGCCTCTTCATTCTGGCAGCTCTATTCTACAAAAAAACATGCTCTGTTTGGGTGGCTTCTATAGCTATTGGGCAGCTTGTGAGTTCCTCTTTCACTGTCCATATCCCTCCAAGGTCTGGGATGTGGCAGTGGCAGCAGGAAGAGATGCAGGCCGATCACATGAGCTGGGGCAGCCAGGACCAAAATGTCTCCAACAGATGGAGACGGCTGAGGTCTCTCTCATCTTGAAGCAGCAGGGATCTTAGACAGTGTCTACATGTTGGCTCTGCTACACTGTGATTAGATCATAACTTGAGTATTTTAAGTTCAGTTCTAAGACGCATCACCACATTTCATAGCTAGAGTCCCTCCAGAAGAGAGCAACTAGAATTCAAGTTTAAATTAAACCAACCTTTATTAAGTGTCATTGTGCTAGGCCCTGGTGATAGAGTAAAACAGAAATCTCAACATTTAAGGATCTGGAGCATACAACGGATACAAGCTTAGTAAATACAAAATGATTTCAGGCAGGAGAACATGCTAATTACTCCTAGAGATCTAGAAAGGCTCTGTATAAGAAACAGTGACTGACTTGAACCTTACACAAAGCTAGGAATTTTCAGAGGTTAAGATAAGTGTACATTTCAGGAATGGTAGACAGCTTCGGTATAAGCACAATGATGGGAGAACTAGCATGCTGAGTACGTGGAACACATTGTATACCAGTTTGATGTGTGAAGGGAAGTAATATGAAATAAGATTGGAAAGGTAAAAGGAAAAGGAAACAGGTGAACTTTGAAGGAATTAAACTGTAGATGAGGAGCATCGTTTTACCTAGAGGCAAAGGGAGCCTCTGAGCAAGTGATGGACACGGTTAGACCTATATTTTGGTACTAATAATTGTATAGCTATGTAAATTTTAATGTAATAAATTTCATATGCAATTTTAGAGGTGATTATAGGGGAGGTGGGAGGGAGGAGGAACAAGAACACAAGAAAAGGGCATTAGCCTTAGAAAGGTATAGTCTGTTCTTCAGAGGTTGGACCAAAGAGAATATGGGATGATTCAGAGGGGCTTTGAAGTGTGGAGCAGGAGACAAGAGGGAACTTGTGATGGATGGACTCTAGCTTTTTGTAAAGTAGAAGGCAAGTTTCTCTGCTAAAGGGGATGGAGAAAGGAGGGGGGAAAAGGGAAGGAGAAAAAGGAACTTAAGGAGAGAAGTTTGGAATAGGCACCAAACACAGTGTAGAGTCAATCAGGAAAGAATATAGTATTGCCAAACAGCGATGAAAGCTCCATCATGATAAGACGGAAAAACTCTAGAAAAGCTATTGTGGTTACAACAGTTTCTTCATCTGTAAAATGAGGGAACTGGACAAAAGTCTCTTCCACAACTACCAATCTCTAATCCTATGATTTTCCCCACGAGAGTTTATTAAGATATAAGTAGGAGAGAGAAGAAAGCACCAAGTCAGGGATGGAATCTGGTATGGCACGAGGGACAACAGAATAAAGGGAAAAGGAGATGGCCTAACCAGAAAACCATAGTGTCAAGGCTGCATTTAGGAAAATGAGCCCAGGAGAGGAGCGACAGAAAGGGAAAAGCAGGAGAAGGGTACAATTAGAGGTCACGGCGAGGATAATGAACAAGTTTAGGAAGAATGAAGCAGTGTTGTGATTAGAAAGGAGAATTTCAGAATACATAAAGATCATGAAATTCACACATTTATAGGAGGCGGTAAGATAAAAAGGGTGTTACAGTACTTGTTCTGCCTCTCATTCTTATTAAAAAGAATACTACACAGAATAGGAAAAAATGGAGTTTTTCTTAAAATGAAAACTAGCATCTATCTAAAACCAAAAGCAAGTATTATGTGTGATGGAGATAAGCTAGAGACTTCACAACAAAATAAGGGCTGAAGCAAAGAAGCCTATTGTCATCACCACTGTTATTCAATATTGTATGAGAAATAGTAGCTATAGCAATGAGAGAAGAAAAAGAAATGGAAGGAATTTGAATATGCAATGAGGACACAAAGCCATCACTCTTTGCAGATGATGCGATGGTAAACCAGAATCAAAAAGCTACTAGAAATCATGAAAAACTTTAGCAAAACTGCTTGGTACAAAACAAACCCAAAATATTGTCAGCATTTCTAAATATTACCAACAAACCCCAAAGAGACAGAAAGAGAAATTCCATTTAAAATAGACAATACTACCTGCCAAGTAAACCCCAGAACTATATGAACACCATTACAAAAACTTTTCACACAAATAAAGTCAGATATAAATAACTGGGAATATATAAATTACTCATGGGTAAGGCTGACTCAATAGAATCAAAATGACAATTCTGCCTAAACTAATTTACTTATTAAGTGCCATGGCAATCAAACAACCAAATAAATTATTTTATAGAGCTAGAAAAGATAACAAAATTCATCTAGAGGAACAAAAGGCCAAGAACATCAAGGGAAGTAATGGATGGAAAAAAGAAAAGGAAGTGGACCTGCCATTACCAGATCTCAATCTACATTATAAAGTAGCAACCATCAAAACTATTTGGTACTGACTAAGAAGCAGACTGATAGATCAGTGCAATACACTGAGCACACAAAACACAGTAGTAAGTGACCTAACAAGCCAGAGTTTGAGAAATCCACAGACACCTGCCTCGGTGATAAGAAATCACTATTTGACAAGAACTGCTCAAAAACTAGAAAACGCTATGGTAGAAACTAGGTACAGACCAACGTCTTACACCGTGGACCAAGATGATGTCAAGATGGGTACTTGATTCAGACATAAAGGGTGACACCATAACCAAATCAGGAGAGCAAGGAATCGTTTACCTATTCAATTAAAAAGATTTTGCACAAACAAAACCAATGCAGCCAAAGTAAAACAGGAAGCTGGAAAACATCTTTATAGCAAGTATCTCTGATAAAGGCCTCTTTCTCTGATATATAGAGAACTGAGTCAAATTTATAAGAATACAAGTCATTCCCCAACTGATAAACTGTCAAAGGATAGGAAGAGGCAGTTTTCAGATGAAGAAATCAAAGCTATTTATAGTCATATGAAGAAATACTAAAATCACTTTTGATTAGAGAAATGCAAATTAAAACAGCTCTGATGTACCACCTCATAGCTATCAGATGAGTTAATATAATAGAAAAGGAAATTGATAACGGTTGGAGAAGATGTGGGAAAATTGGGACATTAATGCAATGCTGGTGGCATTGTGAATTGATTCAACTATTCTGGAGAGCAATTTGGAACTACGCCCAAAGGGCAACCAAACTGTGGATATTCTTTGATCCAGCAATACCACTACTAGGTCTATATCCCAAAGAGATCATAAAAAAGGGAAAAGGAACTACATACACAAAAATATTTATATCAGTTCTTTTCGTGGAGGCAAAAAATTAGAAATCGAGAGATGCCCATCAATTGGAGGCTGACTTAACAAACTGCAGTACAGGAATGTAATGGAATAATTGTATAACAACAAACATAATAATAATAATAATGCTAAATGAAAAGATGATCAGGTATATTTCAATAAAACCTAGACTTACATGAACTGATGTAAAGTGAAATGAGCAGAACCAGGATAATACTGTACACAGTAATAGTAAGTTTGTGTGAAGATAAAGTATGAATAACTTAGTTCATCTCAGCAATATAATGATCCAAGACAATTCCAAAAGATTCATATTTAAAAATGCAATCTATCTCCAGAGAAACAACTGATGGAGTCTGAATGCCGAAGTATACTGTTTTCACTTATTTTTGTGGTTTTTTTTCTTTTGGTCTGTTTCTTCTTTTACAACATAACTAATATTACATAACTGTGTGTATATATATATATGTATATATATATACATATATATAATTTGCACCTAAAATTTCTATAAAAATGAATGTTAGAAACTGTCCTCACACGTCATTAGAAAAACTACTACTAAAGAAGGTAAAGGGCGTTATTAAGGTTACGAGAAGCTGAACCGGAGCAGAGACAGGTTACAGGAGCTGAGCTACGTGATTTCATGAGAGGTGAGTTATTTAAGAGGACATTGACTGATGTTTATATTGAAGTTTATAATTATAAGGGCAGGGATTGAGAGAAAAAGGAAAACTTTAATTTCTTGAGAGATAGCGATATCAGGGATCTGGATTTCATACAGATGGGAGAGACGAACTTTAAAGGAAGAGAGCTCGCGTGATCACTAGGTGATAGTGGCAAAGGGAGAGGCTGGAAGTGATAATGAGAGGCAAGGAGAAAGCCTCTTCCTCTTCCACTGCATTATCAGACATGACAGCACGAAGGAGAGTGCCCAGGAATGAAAAAAACCTAGTGTTCCACCGGTGAAACTATTAAAGTTCAAACTACAAAATGAGAGAAACTTTATAAAATACCATCAGACAACTCACAGCCACAGTCCCCGCGCATAAAATGCAGACGAGGCAAACTAAGCGCTAACAGCCCAGCACACTTGTGCTTCCCAGACTGGTTCTGGGATGGCTGGGGGGGAGGGTCTGTAGCCAGCCTAAGTTCCTTATTCTTAACCTCACAAGCGGCGGTCAGCGTTGATTCTTCAGAAACACACAAATCAAAGAAGAAAAACTGAAGAAAACAGAAGATATGGGCAACACAGAGTCAAACAGATGGGAAAGAACTTCTATGTCCAAGGAAAATGGGATTAAATACTCAGCAGAGGCAATCTTCCCTCTGTGGAGTTTCCTCTGATTAGGGAACAGATGTGGGCCTCTGTAATAGGAATCAGTTTATCATATACTTAGCACTTAGTATCTTAGGGCTAAGGAGCACCTAGGAACTTAGGGCTAAGTATAGAAGGTATGAACTCTGTCCATTGTTGAGAAGGTGTGAACTCCCCTGTTGACTTGGAAAAAGGCTATTGGCTGAGACAGGAGGCCAGTGCTGTATATAAAGAAGAATTTGAGAGAGAGAGAGAGAGA
>JAQQSW010002960.1:0-14811 GCA_028646575.1 Pseudocheirus occidentalis
CATTTTTCTTCCCAATTTTTCCTCCACTTCTCTCATTTGGTTTTCAAAGTCCTTTTTCAGTTGATGTATAGCTTCTAGGCATTCTTCAATTGTCTTGGAAGCATTTGGTGTGGGAGTTCTGATTTCTGGGCTCTCTTCCTTCCGTTCCATAAAAAAGGATTCTAGAGTTTTATTGCTGTTTTTATTTTGCTTCCTCTTTCTCATGTTGGCCAGTCAATTAATTGGTTGGTTTTTTTTAGCTCTGTGAAACTCTGCTTCCAAGGCGGGAAGCTCTGTTCCAAATCGCTGGGGTTTTCCCAACTGCCGGAGCTATTATGGGGGGTGTTGCACGTCCCCCCAGCTTTGGCTTGCTGAAAGTGCGCCCCAGGACCACCACCCAAGACTTCGATCCGCATCCAGGCCGCTCAACGCAAGAGCACTTGGCCCTGATCAATCGATTCAGCCCCCCTGCAGAGTCTGCAGGCCAGGGGCTCTGAAGCAGCCTGGTGGGGGCCACAGCTGCTGGTTCCAGTAGTTCCCCTCCCCCTCGGCTTCCTTGCCCCGGGGGCAGAATGGCCAAACTGCTTTATCACCCCCAAATTAATTTTCAGAATTTCACCTTTCACTAACCAAGGTGCTTTAGATTTTCTTTGAAGTATACTCAAGCTGCTGTTTGAGAGGCTCTGCTGATCCTCGTGGCTGCCCTTGGGCCTTGCCTGGCCACGACTGCGGCCGGGTCTCTGCTCCTCTGCGGGTGCCATGCGAGCTGCCCCTCTCCCATCCCCGTTCCTCACGCCTTGGCAGATGTGGAGGTGCTGGAGGCTATAGAACCTCTGCAGCCTGGCTACGGGGCTCGGCTGAGCTCAGCCCGGCTCCTTCCCCCAGTCCCAGGCCTGGCCATGGTCTCGGCTTTCGGCTGTTCCAGTCTCTGCTCCCGGCCGCTATGAGCCCCTGCTGCCGAGCTGCCTTCAGCAAGAGATGTGTTCTCTGTATTTTTGTGAGTCTGAGAGTCCTAGACTTTACTAGACTTTGTCTGGGCTCATATTTTATGGGTGTTTAGGGTGACAGTGTGGGAGCTGCGCGACCTTGCTGCTTCTACGCCGCGATCTTGGCTCCGCCCAGATTGTCTCTTGAATTTTGTCTCTGATTTCTTGCTGTCTCTCTTGCTGTACTTAGGCAGCTAAGTGAAGTAGGGAAGACTTGAGTTCAGATGTGACCTCAGACACTTAGGAGAGGTGTGGCCCCAAGCAAGTCACTTAACCTCTATGTACCTCAGGTTTGTCTTCTACAAAATGGGGACAATAGCACCTACCTTCCAGGCTTGTTAGGAGGATGAATGAGGTACGCACTGTAGTTAAACACTTAGCGGCACTATGTGGATGCCAACTGTTATGGCTACTCTTGTTTGTAATTGGCTATTTCCTCCCCTCCTTTTGCCTTTGGAAGCCCTTTGGTTAGGGTTTCAAACCCAGGGAAGTGCATTCTCACCAGCCCTCATTCACCGTGGTCCAGAAATCCAGATTTCTATTCTCACACAAAATTTTCTCAGCTCTTTATTTGCTTCTCTCCTTTGCCTTGACTCTGATGGGTAGCAGTGATAAAAACACTTCCCTCTGCCCTTTAGGTCTTCAGAGTTGTAGCTGAGACATGATCATCTTTATTAATATTGTCTAGATTTCTTCTGACAGTGTCGCTTGTGCCCACGAAAAGCACCAGGAACATGCAGTAATCAGTTTTGACAAGATTTAGGAGGTTCTTCGTTACACCTCGGTAATTTGCTCCAGGAACTCAGCAGATCTTGATGTTTGTGTCTATTAAATATGTTAGGGGCGGAGAGGAACATAGATTTTTATGAAAATGAAGACTTGGGAGTTGGAGGTCTAGATTAGGGAATTCAAGAGTTTGAGACAAGGATAAATCTATTTAGTGTTGTGAAGTGATAGAACGGAACATTGATAGATGACTTGGATTCAAAAATTACACATTTGGTGATGGATACCTATGTGATGTTGATCTGCCGATCACTTAATTTGCCGGAGCTTCAGTTTTCTAATTTATAAAATGAGATGGTTAAACTAGAGATCTCTTGGAGATTCCTTTTTACTCTAGATTTGTAATCCTAGGAAGTCTAGTATGTATCATTGCTTATATTTGGTGGGAACAGTGGGGAGAAAGGTGACAGGCTAAATTTAGGAATGGTGAGGTGTGGTTATTGGAAATGTATTGGCATGTATACTTAAGTAGCTCAGGTGGAATGGAGCACTGTGAAGTCAGTGTAAAACTGAGGAAGACAAAAGTGTTTCAGGGAGATGGCTAGATCCAGGTCGGAGCAAGGATGATACTGCATAGCATCCATTTTATTTTATTTGTAAAATTTCAAAAATTTTATTTAAATGTTTCATTTTGACTTTGTTTAATCTGCTATTGTTTCAGCGCTTCCTAAGAAATACCAAACAGTCCTCCCCTGAAAAAGTACATTTTCCAAAGAATAATCAATTAATTGATAATCAACAAAAAGGATGTGTGTGTGTGTCCTTTAGCATAGAATTAACCGTTGAAATGTATTGACATTTTCTCTGTATTGCCTAGATTTACCATGTGTGTATATATGTTTTGTCTGTTGTTCTTTTGGTTCTACTTTCTTTGCGTTGAATAATGTTACGCACATCTTCATCTTCCCATGTTTTTTGAAACATTCTTCATCTTCATTGCTCCTTTAAAGGGCAGTGACGTGGTCACATTCAGGTACCACAGTTTGTACAGCTCTTCTCCAGTCCTTGTTGTGTTGACTTTGATTTTAGCCTTTCGTTTTCTCAAACAGTACTATGAGGAGGATTAATTTACATGTGAGTGCAGCTTTTGCTGTGTTTTTAGTCACCTCCTTGGAGATTGTCTAGCACTTTAATGTCTGGGTCAGTGGATATGAACAAATTGATTCACAAACTTTTCTGGTTTTCCAGAACGGCTTAAACATTTGCAGCCCTGTCAGTAATGAAGTACCTTGTGGTTCCTTGAATTTTCAAGGAGTAGTGATTGAGTAGCAATGCAGCTTTTTGATTTTTGGTGAGGTTGAATGCAACCTCAAATGCTATCACGTTTAAAGAAAAAAAGCTTTCTTGAGATACAGTACAAGGGAGGAAGGCAGACAGGCAGTGTGGTACAGCTGGAGGAGTATTATTTGGAGGCCGAGAACACAGTTTCATGCTCAGAGTTGGCTAGATGTCACTTCTCATCTCCCCAGCCCTTCCTCTTCTCACCTGTAAAGCGAGGGAGTAGCCTGCGTGATTTCTGCCATCTCTTCGGATTCTAAACCTGTTGGCCTGTGAAAATCATTTTTCATTTGTATTGTTCATTTATGGCAGTACTGCTTTAGTTTGGTTTTAATTAATTGTAAATTTTGGTAGGCAGAATAGTGCCGTGTGAAATAGAACCGTGTGAAATAAACCCACGAAGACAAAGATAGTTTCGTTTTTGTCTTTGCATTGCAGTGCCTAATGTGCTGCCAAGACATGATTCGTGCTTTTTTTTTTTTGCTTGTAATTGGAGTGCTCTAACTCTGTGCTCTTAATATTGCTTCTTCATACTTGTGTGATATTGGTCAGGACTTCATCTCCTGCAGCTCATTATGTACTTGGGGGGAGTGAGTGAATTTTCCAACGTTTCTTCCAGCTCTAAATCTATCTTCCTGTGATCTTCAGTGCAGTGAAAATTTACTCTCAAATGTGTGGGCGTAATACCTTTCTTTTATATTTCTTTTTAGCTTCTTAAGTGGTAGCAGAGATGGAACAGCAAGAATTTGGAAATTTGAGCAGCCAGAATGGAAGAGTATTTTACTGGATATGGCAACAAGATTGTCATGGTAAGTTGGGGTGACTTATTGATCAGATAGAGGAAAAGATTGGTTTAAAGGGGTTCGTAGGCTGCTTTTCTTCATGTAAGCTTTATTAAATTAATTATTATATTCAGAAATTTTCCAAATAACTGTGATGCATTATAATCAGAAAAAATTGGGTGTGATAATAAGAGAAATGTTTTTCCCCCCAGTATTTTCTTGAATCTGTGATCTCATCCATTCTTGCATTTCCTCTGTGAGGAGATTGCAGACTGGTCCTACATTCTCAGCCTCTGATTCTTATCCATGTACTTCCAGAGATCTTTCGCAGAGGCCGTGAATGGCTCCACTAAGTCAGACGCCTCTACACCCACCTCCACCCCCACTCTCTCTCACTCTTTCTTTTGCTCTTGTGATCAACAAGCCACAGACGGTAGGATTTTGTATTCTTTGTCCATTGTGAGAGTCTAAAGATATGGGAATATTGGTTGTGAAAGACTGGGTTGTTTGTTTTTGTTTGGGGGTTTGGTGTTTTTTTGTTTTTTTGTTTGTGTTTTATTGATTTGTTGATCTCTGGGAAGTCTTTTAACCTCCCTGGACCTAAGAGGAGCCAACATGTGTGTTATTCCCAAGTTCTGTTGCCTTTTAGTGTTATTTTCATTCACATTTTTTGGTTATTCTGTATATTGTAACTTTTTTATCATTACAGGAGTTAATTCAAGTCTTCCCGTTTGAATTTTTTTTCTAAATATGTCATTTTTTAGTGTCATCAAAACATTCCTTTATATTTACATACCATAATTTGTTCGTCTCCCAGTTAGTGGATCCATTTCTGGTTTTTAACCACAGAAAATTTCACGTGTGAATAGTTTGGTATACATGGAAGTATTTGCTCTGGTGGGTTTTTTTGTTGTTGTTCTTGTTCAGAAATTCTCTATAGGTTATTCTCAGAAAAATAAGAAATTAGACATGTGAACCAGTCGTTAGTGGCCTTTTGGGAGATAACATTCATGCATTTTTCTCCAATTTTGGGGTTGCTTACCTTTTCTGGGGTACCTTCTAAAAGATTTTCTTAGTGCTTTTAAGACTTAATTGTTTCAAGCATTGTTTTTCATGATATTTACTTAATTTGTTCAATTGTTTTTCCTGATATAAATCTTAAGCATAAAGTGGCTTAAGTGCCTGATATTTTTGGGTCCAAATATAGTAGTTCCTCTGAAGAAAATAGAGCATTATGGAAATGATACATTTTTTTCCCTCTAACTCAGCGGTTCTCAACCTGTGGGTCATGTTCAATTTGTAACAATGAAAACACATCCTGCATATCAGATATTTACATTATGATTCATAACAGTAGCAAAATGACCGTTACGAAGTAGCAACGAAAATAATGTTACGGTTGGGGGTCACCACAACATGAGGAGCTGTGTTAAAGGGTCGCGGCATGAGGAAGGTTGAGAACCACTGGTCTAGAGTGTATGTGTTATCCTTTGACAGTTAATCTATAAATGATGTGGCTCAGTTGAGTGTTGATTTAGTCGTTCTTTGGATTTGTTTTCACTTTGCCTGTGTGATAAATGATACTATTTTTTAATCTTCTGCCCTTCTACACACGCACACGCACACATGCACACACATACACACACAGAAAATTAATAGGAAATGATTCACAAAAGGAAGACACTAGACTTGAGATGCAATCTTATGAAAGATGAGTTCTTTATGAGAATGACCTGTACCTGTAGGTGGAGATTTCAGGCATGGGGGTGCCTAGAGATGACAGGAGTGTTTTTTCATGGAACAGCCAGGAAGCCGGTGTGACTGGATTGAGCGGTATGTGGCAGGGACAAAGATGTGAAAAGGCTGGGAAAGGAAGAGGAGGCTAAAGGGCTTTGAACATTTTGTTTTTCATCACAGAGTTAATAGGTTTTGTTTTTAGACAGTGTAGCGCCAGTGCAGTATTTACGGCACCCGCAATCACGATCCAAGACCGTGGCTATAAATATCACATGACTTTCGGTCACAAAATATAGCAGACTCTCCAGATAGAGGACAGAACTGAAGCATTTATTCAGACACCAGAAAACCCAATCCCCAAACCAGTGAGCCAGTTCTATCATAGCACCAAAGATATGCGGAAGCTGAGAGCCACAGCATCCTTCCCACAAACCAATACGAGATCAATATTTACTCACGAACCTCTCTGTCTTCTTGCCTGAGATCCTCTTCTCTCCCCCACTGTCTTACTAGCTCTGACCAGCTTCCTGCGGGCTCTGCTGCACCCCTCAGCAAACTCCTCCCACCACAGGCTCCATGTGACCACACTCAGCCTATCGGGGGCAGAGGCTACTTTCAAACTCCCCCTTAGGTCTATTAAGGGGCAGGGAAGGTCCTCCCGTTCCGTTCCCATGACAGACATATTAACGAGAACCATTTCTGCCAACTCATTTGCCTTTCTGAGGAAAACCTGTGAACCATCCTTACGTTCAGCTAAAACTTGTGTATTTCAAGACTGTCCATAGTAATAGGGTTTGGTTCATCTGTTACTAAGCACTTTTTTGGTCATTACACAAATCTTAATACTCAATTTAGATCGGACATTTATTAATTTCCTTCTGTGTACCAGGTACGATGTTAGGCACTAGGGGGATGCCAGGACCAAAAACGATGATGTTCCCTGTGTTCGTGCATTTTACATTCTACTTGTGGGTGGTTTTTCCCACCCTGTGATCTCAGTAAAGTTGGAAACTCCTAGTCAGGAAATACTGTATTCATGTAAATAGGCAAATGTTCTTCAGTTTCTTACATTAAATAACGACTTAAGGAAATTCAGACTAATTTTTGAAGGGAACTGCTAGCAACAAGGAGGAGCCAGGAGGCAGCAGCGGCCGTTAACACGACCGTGGATGTTTTCCGAGACGCTGCCCTCCATCCTCTTCCCTTTTCTCTCTCTATTTTTTCATTGGATAATCTTCCTTGGCTCACGGTTTAATGATCGTCTTCGCGCCAGTCTTTCCCAGACCTGTAAATCTAGCCCTGGTCCCCAGTCTTTCTCTCAAGCTCTACTCTCCCATTAACAACTAACTGCCTTTTGGACATCTCTGCACATAGCTATGTGTGTTAAAATCCAAAAGTCCAAAATGGAACTTTATATTTACCTTCAAGCCTCTCCTTTTTCCGATTTCCCTGTTACTGTTGAAAGGAAAACAGACGTCCTGTCTTCCTCTGCTCCTCGCTGTCTCTCATCCTTCACACGTCGAATCTTTTGCCAAATCTTGTCATTCCCGTCTTCACAAAGTGTCTCATAGATGTCGCCTTCTCTCTAGTTACTCAGCTACTACCTTGGGACAATTGCAGCAGGCACTTAAGCAGCACAGTAACTAGAATCTTGCTTCAGACACCCGGTATGTAACCCCGGGCAAGTCAGTTAACCTGTGTGCTTCAGTTTTCTCATCAATAAAATGTGAATAATGACAGCACTACCTCACAGGATTATTGTGAGGACAATAAGAAATAACATATATAATAAAATGCGTCGCGAGCCCTGAAGCGCCACCTGCCGTTTGTCTGAAAGTCCCTCGCTGGTCATGAAAGCGTGTTCTATGTTTCTGTGATAGGAGCATCTGACCATGATTTCACTGGTGACTAGACATCTTTAAACTGTGGATCAAAGGTGCGAGTCATTTTTCTCAGAAAATTAAGAGTGTTTCCCAGCAATTCATAGCTCTGTCAATAATAAGACCATTGTTGAAACATCCCCCAGTTCCCCTGAGTCTGCGTCCTCCCCGGCATCTTACTCTAAAGCAGCCCACCCTTTCCTTTCCGGTGTGGTCTGTGGAATGCCTTTTTTTTTTTTGCTTTTTGGAGGGGGGAAGGTAGGGCAGTTGGGGCTAAGTGACTTGCCCAAAGTCATACAGCTAGTTTTTGTGGTAAGTGTCTGAGGCCAAATTTGAACTCAGGTCTTCCTGACTCCAGGGGCTGATGCTCTATTCACTGCGCCCCCCCAGCCACCCCAGAGTAGAATGACCTTTCAGTAACTGACATGTTTATTGTCATCCTTTCCCAGTTCTTCTTCTTCTTCTTGTTCTCACTGAGACCCGGTTCTCTCCTAACGCATTCTCCCCGGCCACCTCTTCCAGCCTTAGCTGCACCTTCACACCCCCCTCTGTCCTCGTCTTCCCAAATCAGTGGCTGGGAAAGAGTTGGAATATTGCTTGCACCTCCGCTTTCAGGCTCTGAGTTTCTCACCATGGCTCAGGGACCTCTTCTTCTTTGAGGTTCATCCAGTCAAGATTCTGACAGCTGTTGATGTGTCAGCCGCCGTGGTACTCTGAATGAGCTCACGAGTTCAGTTTGTGGCTCTTCGTCTGTCCTTCCCGGCGACTACAGCAATGCTCCTTCAGCCACCTCTGTCCCTCATCTCCCGTGATCCGTCCACCTCACCTCAGCTGCCCGCAGACTTGCTCTCTTGCCTCACTCTCACTCACAGGTGTGTTCAGCATGTTTATGAACTCTGACTTTGGTCATTTCCCTTCCCTCTCCGTCTGGCAAGCCCTGTCCACGTTCTTGTTCCCCATCATGACCTCCAGTCTCTCTGTCCCTCCCTTCTTTCCCAGACCATCGTAGCTGCGAAGTAGCAAGTCACACTTGCCCTGTCGAACGCTAGCCTTGCCGTCCGCTGCCTTTCTCCCTCCTCGTGCGCTGCCTGGATCCATCACTACTTTCTGTTACGTTATTTCAGTTGGGCCCTTACTGTAGGAAGGCAGCCCTTGTACGCTTCCCTAACTGATACATGATTCTCCTACTCGCTAGAGCAATTTCTCTAATTTTTTTCACTCCTCCTCAAACCTCCCATGACTCTCCCTTCAACTATCATCTCACTGAGAATGTTGCCTCATATTTCACCTAAAAATTATGGTCATTTGCTGAGCTGCCCCATCTCTGCTCCTCATCTCCCGTCACTCAGATACTTTCTGCCACTGTCTCTGTCAGTCCTGGTTCCCATGAAGAGAGGGCCCTTCTTCTTGCAAAGGCTAAGCCCTCTACAGACACAGGTGAGGTTGTTTTCATCTTTTCTAGCACGGTCCCCCCTTCATCCTAACTCTCATTGATCTTCCATCTCTCCCTGCCTACAAACATACTCACATCTCCCCCATTTTCAAAAGACCCTCACTTAGTCCTTCATATCATCTTAGATCTCTCTTCCCCTTCGTGGCTACTGTCAACATCTCCCCTTTCTTTCCTGTCTATTAGTTCTCGGATGTCTGGCTTCTGGCCTCATCATTCCTTCTCCAAAGTTACCACTAATACATCCTGATGGAACCCACTCCAAAGTCTTTTTCTTAATCCTCGTGCTTCCTAACCTCTCTGTGCATGAGTGTTGATAACCCTCTTCTCTCGGATACTTTCTTCTGTCGGTTTTTCTAACACCTGTTCTCTTGGTTCCTGCCACACTGCTGTCTTCGTCCAGTTCACATCCGGTAACTGGGACGCAGCCACGAGCCTCGATCGTGGACTTTCTTTCCTTCTCCTTTCACGCCGTTTCTCTTGATGATCTCATAAGCTCTTATGGATTCCCTTGTCGTTTTTGTGCTGGTGATTCTCACATTTATTTATCCAGTCCTAACCTGTCTGATGGCCTCCAGACTTAGGTATCAAACTGCCTGTTCACCATCTAAAACTGGCCGCCTTAGACAAAACTGAACCCTGTTTACCCCCATACTCCCCTCTCCCAGACGGTGGGAGGGCATCATCATCTTTTCAGTAGCCAATCATTTGTCAAGTCCTGCCTGCTTCTAGCTCCCAGGCATGGCCTCCCAGGCATGGCCTTTGTCAGATCCCTCCTCTCTGTAGCTGCTCTCAGTTCATTTTCTGAAATTCTGATGAGGCCCCTTCAGTAGACTCCAGTGGCTCCTTTTTGCCTCCGGCGTCAAACAGATGATCCTCCCTTTGTCTTTTAAAGCCCTTAGTGCCCCTGCCACTCCCTACCTCTCTAGTTTTCATGCAGTTCCCATTGAAGTCTCCTTTTCAGCCTGAAGCTGTTCCCAAATGTTCATTTTAATATCTTCCTGACGTGATTACCTCTAATTCATCCTTTATAAGCTTTGTTTGCTTTTAGTTATTTCCTTCTTCTCCTCCCAATTAGACTGTGAGCTCCTTGAGTTCTGAAGGCCAGCTTTTTCAAGTGCCAGGCGCATAGTAGGGGGCTTAAGAGATTCTAGTTAGCTTATTGATGGAGAAAATGTCAGCTTCTTGAGGTCAGAGACTTTGTAGTATGCATTTAGAAATGCTTTTTGATGCTTTAGAACAAAGGAAGAATGCTGGCTGCGGAAATGTCACTCCTTAGATTGGTTGGTTCTAAGAGAAAAAGAACGAATTCCATTTTCTGTATGTTGAGATTCTTGTGTCACTTACCTGCAGTAATCATTATGTATAATCTAAAAGCTGTTGCTTGGTGCACTCTATTCCCACCTGGCCACCTTTTTTTCCTTCTTTTACCACTAAACAGTAATTTTAGGATGATTTTCGTTTTCTTGTTTCTTTGGTTGCTGTGGCTGTGAAATTCCACCATGTCGTACACAGGCTTCTGGTAATGAACCTCTCGGTTATCCTAAAACAGTGTTTCCAAGGATGTACTTATGTCCTTTTCTTGTAGGTTAAGTGGAACCTGCCATGGCTAGACTCTGAGTGTCACCTGGTTGCGCTGTGAGGCATCACAGTAGAGTTTGTGAAGAGCAGTAGAACTGATTTTTTTTTTCCTAAACGTTTATTAGCTTTGTATCTGACATTTTATTGGGGTGCAGGGAATCCCCCTCCTTCCCCCCCCCCCACCTTGCACATTGTGTTGCAGATAAAAAGCTCCTCTGCACTTTACGGTTTTGTTGACCCTGGTTTCTTGCCCTCTGCCCTATCTGCACATTTTACATGCAGCCTGAATAATTTTGTAGGAAATGTTTATCTTATCTCAACTGGTTTTTTACTCCTCTTTGGTTGATTCTTGCTAATGTGGTTCACTCTCCCCACTGGGTTGTTTTTTTAATGCCTTCTGTTTTCTTCTGCATTAGCTCATAACATCCCCTACCCCCTGCACTCCAGTCAGAGTATTTTGCATTTACTGATACTTCACTTCTTCACCCTGCTCTTGCTCAGAAAATACTTCTGCATCATTCCCCACTGCTTTCTCTTTTTAGATAATATATAAACAACATGTGTACAATAATCCATGACAAACACAAATAATACGCACAGAATGAGAGCATGAGAGCGGTGCCTTTTCCTTCCACAGGCCGGCCTCCCGGACCTTTCCCATCCTTTCCAGTCTGCTCTGGCAGGTTGCTCTCTAAAGCCCACATCTCTTTCTACCTTTCTCATGACAGGGGAGGATGCTGAAGGACAACAGCCATCCTGCCCTTCATGCACATTCCCAACTTAGCATCCTCTTTGATTCTTCACATGTCCTTGAATCCACATAGTGGGTTGCCAGGTTCTGTTGATTAAAGTCATATTAGTTATCTCACCCACACGTTTCTCACCCCAGTTCACGCCTCCAGTACCTTTTACTTGGACTGTTGCAAGTTTCCTGAGACATCCATTTTCTTAAATCTCTCCACACTTTAATCCATCCTATACTGAGTTGTCAGAATGACTTTTTTAGTAAAGCACAGATGCGTCCATGTTCCCTTCTCAATAAAATATTGCTGGAGTGACTGTTTCCTCCCAAATAATATACAAATATCTCTTCTCATTTCTCCATCCTGCATCGTCGTCTGTTAGACATTGTTGAACTAATCAATGAACGAATGAGTTTTTGAAGTGTGTTTCTGAAGCTTTCGTTCTTGTGCTAAGTTCTGGGAACCCAAACAGAAAGCTTAAAAAGACAACCTCTGCTCTCGGGGAGCTCACGCTCTAAAGGGGAAGATAACATGTGCAAGTTTTCAGCTGCCAGCCAGATGGGATGGTTCCGTGCTCCTCAGAGTGAAGCATGCAGGCACATGGCAATGCCTCTTCTCTAAGGACATTTCCACCAATAAAGGGATGGTAGTTTCTGATGTTAAGCTATTTGATTGTGTCGAAGACTTTTTTGGCAAGAACTTTTTCCCCCCGATCTTCAGGACCTTTAGCCCCTGTAGGAGCAGTTAGTGGGCTGTATTTCCACCAAGTGCTAGTTTTGGCTGCTGTTGTGGAAGCATCGCTATTCTCAAGTTCTGAGGGAGATGGTCAATACAGAAGTTGTAGGGCAGTGATGGTTCTCCTTGCCTTATGTTCTCTCCCTGATCATCCATTACATGTCAGACATCGTACTAACAATATGTAACGTTGCTTTCTTGTCTCATTATTTATATGTTCCACACTTTATGTTACAGTCATATTGGCCTTCCCTGCTATACCTCCCATCACATCTCATCAGTTTTCCTTGTAACTTTTTATAGACTGTCCCCCAAATCTTAAATGCACTTCCTTATCACCTCTGCATCTTAGAATCCTTTATTCCGCATCCTACATGAAGCTTCTTCTGATCTGCCTTTCACTGCCAATGAGTTTGTATCAGTAGCATTTAAACCCAAGCATTCCTGATTCTAAGGCTTCCCCTTTATCTGCTGTGCCATCCGGCTGTTACCCAACACCTTAAAAATAAGTATGGTGGTCATTATATTTTCAGGGGTTTAATCTAAGAACCATGTTTGTGTTGGACAGTTTTTTCATAATCTCGTTTTTGGAGTTTTCTTTCTAGTCCTTATATTTTAAATATTCTTGGTGTTTGCAGTTTTTAATTTCTTTTTTTTTTTCTTTTTTGGGGGGGGAAGGTAGGGCAGTTGGGGTTAAGTGACTTGCCCAAGGTCACACAGCTATTGGGTGGCTGATTTGAACTCAGGTCCTCCTGACTCCAGGACGGGTGCTCCATTCACTGCATCACCTAACCACCCCAGTTTTTAATTTCTTAATGATGGATTTTTTTAATGGAAAAGTAATTTACAGTTACTTATGCTAAGTAAAAGATTGCCAAATATAGCATAATAATGCCTTATTTTTCTGGAATTAACTCATAAATTGCTCTGAAGGCAGTTTTTACAGAAGTTCCAAAGTTGGGCAATGGTAGTATGGTTGGAATAATAATCTAAAGTTGTGACAATGACCTGCTGCTGCTACTGAAATTGTGACTTTGAAGGCCAGCACTCATTTGTGAGCAATGCATGTGTGCTTTTTGGAAGGCTCCTGATCACATCGTAAAGCTTTCATTTCCTTTTGCCTCTCTTATTTTGAAGGCCTTCTCTTCATCATTGTGGTGTGGAGGCAGCTGCCAGAGATGTAGAAAGGTACACTGGTGGAACCCAGGCTCGATCTCTCTCTCTCTCTCCCTAATGAGGCTGCTGCTCAGAACTCAGTATCTTATGAGATCTGTGTTCAGTGCCTTCCTAGCAGGGAGCCTTAGAGATCTATTTCACCAAGTTCTCTCCCGTTTATGCATCAAAATTATTTCCTTGAAAAATGTCATAGATTAGTGTATTTGATTTTGGGATTATAAACAGCGAGTGAAAATTAAACTGGAGATATATTTGCTAAATGTGTTCCATGCCCACTGTACCACCCAAGAGGCCCACTGTACTACCCAAGCTGGAAAGAGCTTTTTTTTTTTTCAGAGAAGGTATTTATACAAAAGAATATATACTGAATACTATAGAGTGAAGAGGTTTCCCATTGGGAGCAAGGTAATTCAACTCAACCAAGAGAGAGTCCTAGATCCATCTAATGGGAAATGCCTTGAAGTCTCTAGTGTAGGAAGCTGGGGATAGCGACATAACAGAGACTGCCAGCTCCTCTCATGGGTTCCTGAAGTCTTTTCCTTCATCAGTTTTACGTGGGGTTAGCTTTGCCCGCCTTGCCTCTTAAAGTTGGAAGCCAGAAGTACCCAGAGTGACTACATGGCCCAAAGTGACTCAAAACTTGAAGAGAATTGAAGAAGACTGAAGGAAACAGAAAATAACTCCATTCTCTCACTTTTGCCAATGTCACACTGTGGGCAGGGCATTTATCTCCACCAATGAGGAGAGAGCCCTATAAATCTCACTTGATCATAATGGACAATTTCTTAGATAAATCACTGTAATTTGACAGGATTTTGTTTAAAAATTTTGAGTCAGTGTTCATGAATGATACTGGCCTGTTGTTTTTCCTCTGTTTTTTCCTTCCCTGATTTAGCTATTAGGACTACATTTGTCTCATAAAAAGATTCTACTTGGGTACTTTCCCAGTTGCTGAGATTAATATATGAAGTATGGGCACCAGATGTTTTTGAAAGGTTTAATAGAATTTTCCTATGAATCCATCAGGACTCGGAGTTTTCCCTTGTTTTGGGTGTTCACAAAGCAAATTATCTCTTCAGGTCTGGTTTTTGTCGGAAAAATGTTTCAAATGCCTCTGTTTTTGAACATTCATCTTTTGTTCATTTGATTAAGCTCAAATGTGCAAACTAGGTCATCCTGGCTGCTTCCTGAGCTCCATTGCTGTTCTGAACATGCTGTTCCATTCCCTCCTGCATCTTCTGGTGGGTGCAGAATACTCTTACGTTATTCAAATTTCCTTTCCTTTTAATTTTAAATTCTTCCTCCTGATGGCTTGCAGAACTTATTTCTGAACTGAATTGCTAAATTTAACCCCAGTATATTTTGGAATTTGCCGCTTATTTTTTGGGTAGGTGATCTATGAATTCTTTTTTTTTTTTTTTTTTTTTTTTTTTGTAATAAATTTTGTTTCCTGTTTACTCATTCACCTCCATGAGAGCCCTGAATCACAAATTTCCTCCCTGTCCTTCCCCCACCCCAACCCCAAAACAGCGATCCCACTGCAGAGCCCCTTCCCGGGTCTGCTCTCTAACTCTCTGGTAGGGCAGGGAGGGTCCTCCCCCCGCCCCCCCAGCCCCTGCACACCTCAATTCCCAGCCACAGGTATTGCAGAGTTTTAAATTCTAGATTCCCTTGGCTCCTCCCCCCGTCACCCACCCC
>JAQQSW010002961.1:0-14811 GCA_028646575.1 Pseudocheirus occidentalis
TCTCATTGTCTTCATCTATAAAATAAGGAGTGTGGACTTGATGGCTTCCAAAATCTGTTCTAATTCTAAATCTATGATACTATACACAGTTTAATTATTTTTCTCTCATTTTTTACCCATATAACTTGCTCAAGTGAGTTACAAAAAAAAAAAGTTATCGGGGAGGGAAGAGATAGAATTGGGAGCTAGATTAGCTCGTATCTCTAAGATACAGGACCTAAGGCCTAAAGTAATCTGTAGAATGGATTCAAAAAATTAGAGGGATAATCTCTCAGAATCCTGACTGTCTGTGATTGCATTGTCACGTTGCTAAAGCAACTGGTTAAGTCAACGCCAGTGCCTTTTGATTTACCATTTTGCCCTAAATAAATATTTAACAAAAATGTTTTACCTAATCTTCAGTGAAATCCAATCTAATTTGTCATACTCCATTTATGATTGACCAGAATTTTCACTTCTTTTCCTTTGGTTGTTTTAACTTAGTATAGGCACAGTCTAAGCTTCTTAATTAATGTCCCATTTATGCTAACCAAAAAGAAATGTATTGTAAAAGAGAAAAGCTCTAGGAAAGCCTTTCTGTATTTCAAGAGGAGAGGAAAATAAAACCTTTATTGCAATATTTATATTGAACACAGAAAGATGTATAGAATTGTACCACAAGAGCTTATGAATAGGGTCACTCCCTTATATCTGATGCAATATTTGAAATAACTGATTTGGAAAATATGTAAAAAAACCCTACATATGTAATTATTATATTGTAGACTACATATATAATTATGATTTATTTGCATAGTTAGTTACTATAAACTATTTGAACCTGATATACATGTATACATGTGTGTATGATATGTACACATATACATGTATATATATTTATAACAGATGTAAGTAGACTATATTATGTTTGGCAAAAAATTGGAAGCCTTCATCACCTTGTGCTTCTAGTTCCAAGCTATTCCAATCACAATTGAAATGAAGAAAACATAAAAAAATCTCAGTTATCATAAAGGAAATGTATAACTTTGGGTTTAATTATTCAGAAAATCTGCCACGTGTTAAGCACATTTCAGCTCTGGTAGTATTACCTGAAATGGTTTTTCAATTTTTATGCTTTGGAGATTGTTTCATTGACCTGTCTAGCAATTTTGATATGAAGATAGACCTATTTTTTAACAAGACTAATGCAATTAGCCTGACTTCAATATATTTACCATTGCTTATTTTGGCAAAATGAAGTAAGCCTGCAATATGCTGTAATAGCTTATATTGAAAAGTCCATAATAATGGAGCAGTTAAAAAAACTCTCCTCCCTGTCTCTAAAACTACAACAAAATTCAATTAAAGATGTACTTTAAGAGGCAGTTTTGCAGACTTACAAACGGGAAAAGCATTTTCATGAACTAAGGATACACTCCCTTCTTGTAATAGATTACAGATGTGCTCTTGAGACTATATGGTGAATAGGCTTGCACATTTTTCATTGGTTTCTATAAAGGGAAATCATGTGAGGTCACTAGATTCTCTACTGGAAATGTGGAAAGGTCACAGTCACTTTCTGAATATGAATTTAAAAAGCACAATTGCATTCCCAGAGTCTCTATTCTATGATAGTAAAACACACTAATACCGGAAATTTTTAATTTTAAGCAAATGCTCTGAATTCTCTCATACTGTCGTTCATCATTTCCAGATTTGCTGCCCATTTATTTTATCCTCTGAAGAGTTCTTCTACCCCAAAGAACTTAGAGCACAAACCACGGAAATGTTTGAATGTGTAAGCATAATTTAATTTTTTTTTAAATTTCTGTCTTACTGTGTTATTTTTTTTCCTTCCCACTTAGAACGGGATTCTTTTTTCTTGTTGAGATTATCGAGGAAAACTGGAGCTAGAGTGGCCTCTATTGTTGCAATATCAACATAGCACTTCTGAGTGAGTAGAAAATTTAAGGAACTTTTTTCTTGCTATTTCAAAGGAAGATATAACATGAAATCTGGAATTTTAAAAAGACATAGAGGATAACACTCTAACATTTTCTAAAAATATTAACTAAAACCATGTCATCCTATAGCCTTCATTTAAAAAAAACCATTGTTATTACCAGACTTCTCTGAAACGTTTGTAAATCAGTTAGGCTAGCTCTCCTGCCTCAGAAATCATCTTTATTCCTGGACAAGCATATGGGCCAACGCATGACAGAAATAGTTAATAGGCTTTGCCATTATGGCGTCTTAGCAATCAATTTGTTATGTCGAGAGTTACATGCACTTTCACATCTAGATATAAAGTGTGTACTAGCAGTAACACACTGTCTTGATGAATTTTGCCATGCCGTAATTAATCTATTTAGAGTTTTTAGAGGTTGTAACAGGTCAACAAGGAGTAGACAAGAAGATTAAGGAATCCACTCATTCATTCATCACTCATTAAGTACCTACTATGTGCCCAGCACTCAACTAGATGCTGAGTGATACACAATTTAGACAAGTAGAGCCCCCGTGCTCTTGGGAAATTATAGTCAAGAGATGACCCAAACAAAGATTACTGTAAAGTGTCATAAAAGCATATGAGAGATTTTCAAAACAAAGTGCTTTTTGTGTGATCCAAAAGGGAAAATCACTACCAGCAGGGAAAGTCAGGGAGGGTTATATGGTGAATGTAGGAAGCAAAGAGTGGAATTATATGCTATTATGCCTGCACAATATACAACCCTCTAATGACTAGAGACTGGCAATGGTTAGTTGCGTGGGTCACGTGACAATCACCCCAAATACTTTGTTGGTCACAAGGAGCCTGTGGACCATATGTTGGGCAGGCCTGGCTGAGAACCACTGCGCAACACAAACAATTCAAAAACGCTCTCAAGCTCTTTCTGGAGAATTCTGGAATCAACTGCATGACATTGAAGATAAGAGCAAAGGACCACCCAGCGTAACAGGTTCACATCAAAGAAGCTCTCTATGAGTGAAGCAGAATTGCAGTGCCTCAAATGAAACACGAAATGCACAAATACAGAAACATCTCTACTCCAAATGTTCATGTGGATTATTTGTGCCTGACCTGTGGTAGAGCCTTCTGAGTTTGTACTGGTCAGATCAGCCACAGTTGAACACTCTTAACTCCAATGTAGTGATGTCATTTTGGCCCTCTACAAGAACAGAGGACAACAACTATTTGCCAACCAGACCCACAGGGCAAAACCAGGAGAAATCAAAGTGAACTTCAGCCAAATTTCTTAACAACTAAAGCTTTCCAAAAATGGAAGTGCCTGCCATGAGAAGTGGTAGGTCCTCCTTTTATGCAGGTTTGGATGTATGAAGGTATGAAACATAGATGACCATTTCTGAATCTTTTTATATATGAATTGGACTTGATGGATATTAAGAGACTTTCGCAATCTTAAATTTTATGATTTTGACAGCAAATATCAAGATCCTAGGCCAGAACGCTTCACCAAATTTTCTAGCAAATGTTATTGTTCACATAAATTTGAAGGCATAAATAACCCTAGCAAGGTATCATTAGCTTCCTTGATGAGCTAAAGTTATATTTTCATATATCCTTGTAGAAATGTGTGCCCTACTGGTACTTCACCTATTTCAGTGAGGTGGAAAGGAATTTATGTCTTTTTTATGTTTTCCCCTGTCTCCAGGGGCATTTTGTGAATCTGTGGCCATTAAAAATGTTCTGAGGTCAAAATATGTCCAATATTATTAAAAAGTTCATTTATAAGTATTTCATTCTTTAAATTCAGTGAAAAAAATGAGTACATTGGAAACCACTCCTCTTCATCCAAGGCTTGCATAGTAGGGGTTAGGAACCTCTCACGGCCACTTGGACTCTGACAACTTACAATCAAGGCTTAGGGTCTTATTTAAACTAGTAAATAATTTTCCTTTAAAACAGAAGAATCAGAATACTGCCCAAGGCAATTTAAATTCAAATATAGTCAGTTCTGCTAATATTTAAGCTTTTAAATGAGAATTTATTTCAATAATATTGATATTGTAGGGAAATTTTTGAGCATAAAACAAATTTTAAGTTTGCTTCTACCCAATTTCTTCCCTGAGGAATATCAAGAGAACTCAGAAAAGTGAATCATTTCACAATAACTCATAAACTGCAAGCTTTCAGGACTCCCACTTCCAGGATGCAAATTTCAGGTCTTTGTCAATGTAAAATGCCATATTTGTTTTATATTTTCTGGTGCATAGTAGCTGTGGGCAGAATAGAGCTAGTTTAAATTGCCTCTTGTCCCATCCCCAGCCCCTCACCCCTACCCCCAGCTCCACTCCCATCCCCTTCCGCCCTGGCCTCAAGGCTAGAGTTCCAGGATATGTAATGTACTGGAGGCTAGAATTTGCCAGTCATGCACCCTAGGAACCAGGTCACAGGCCAGGCTGAGCAGCAACCTGAGGCTAACAATGCTGTTATTGTTTATTGTATTATTTATATATTTCTTACCAATTTAACACATATAAAACCATGCTACCATCCATATTAGGTTCCTATATTTTTTATATGTCACCGATGGGGATTTTTAGTATTGTGTCCCAGTCCCATTTTCCCCATAAGCTTTTTGGGCTTTATTATGTGATTTTGTGTAGTTTGGTGCTTTGTCAAATTATAGCACATCTGACTGTACTTGGAGCCTTTCAGGGGATTCATTATCCCCACTGATTGAGACCCAGCTTTTCTAACTATTTTCCTATCCTTTGGAAATCAACCAATAAGTTGTCTTTAAGCTCCATATGTTTGTGATAGATAATACTATTATGATATGATTCCATGTTTGTGGTTATGTTTAAAAAGACTAAAGGGTAACAAGAGACATTTGATTCATTATCTACTTGTAAAGCCTATAATATGCTTTGTCACTACATTATTGGCATTTATAGGACCTAGAGAAGATCAATCAACCTCATTTGATCTTCACAACAACCCTGGAAAGTAAGTGCTATTATTTTCACCATTTTTTTTAGGAAACCGAGGCAGACAGAAGTTAAGTGACTTGTCCAAAAACATACAACCAGTATGTGAGTACAAATTCAAACTTAGTTCTTCAAGGCCCACTGCTCTCTATTCATTGTGCTACTTAACTGCCATAAGACTGAATGAGAGTGTTAAGCATTGTCTAATAATCAAGGGTTACTAGCATCACTAGAGATTTTGCCTTAAGATGTTATCCTCTCAAGGTGTTAGGTAGCTTTTCTCTCCTATTTCTGCAAGCAGGCTAAGCTATGAAATGAGCACAAGAAGCAGGAAGGAGATTCTCTTTGTCCTTTGCAGGCAGCGAAAGTCCCCTGCATAAGTACAAATTCAATTATCCAACTATGAAATTTGCCTCAGACCACAAACATAGACCATATTTCACATGCCACTCAGTCATGTACCCTGGCCATCTTGCCATCTTCCATGTTGCCATTTGACCCTTAACTTCCTTCCCCTCTTTTGTTGTCCTCTCCCCTCTCCTCTCTTCACCTTCCCTTCCCTTCCCTTCATCTGCTCTCTCCCCTTCTGTTCTTACTTTATCTTGAAACTCCCCACAGTATCAATTAATATTAAAACTGAAGAACATACTCAGGAGTAAGTAGCCTTTCTGTAGCCATCAAGTGAATGACAATCCTTTTTTTCTCAGAATTTATCATCTAACAGTCTCACTCTCACCATCACCCATTTCCCTCTCCCATACCAATTACCCAAAAGTCCTTGACCCAAATTCTGCTTCTGGTATGGTAATTAACAGGACATTGAACTGCTTTATAAATCTCTCTCCAAAGTAACTGGGGAGTGAGGGGGAGCTCACAGTAAGGATTATTCAAATCACATTGAGTGTATCCTGTAATGGCAATTAAAGTAGAGATAGATGGATAGATAGATAGATAGATAGACAGACAGATAGATAGATATAGACAGATATTTTATAGCTCTCCCTCCTTAGAGTGGAGGAAGATATAAAAAGTAAGAGAAGATTTCACTCACTTTAGTTGATGTATATATATATGTACGTATGTATGTATTTATATACATATGTATATACATACAAATTGGAAAAATACAGAAATTGGCATAGTCTCTGTGCAAGGATGACAAAAAATTTGTAAAGTCTTTCAAATATTTAGATATAATTTAAATTAGATAAATAAACAAACATTTAAAAATGCATTTTAAAAAGAAGTTTAAGAAGGGTACAAGACGAAGTTCTAAGTTCAATGTAAACTAAATTAGGCTTCATTTTTAAGGTTCTTATACAATCATAGACAAAAAGGGGATCTCAGAAGGCATCTAACCCAGCCCTTATAATTGAATAAGAACTGAGGCCTCATACAAGCAGAAAGGGATAGAACTACATTTTTAATGGAACATCTTTTATTTCCTCTGACTCCAAAGCACAAGTGCCTCCACTGTATGTACTTCACTGCTTCCTATATTTTACAGAAAGGTGAGACAGAGGTGTGAAATTAGTTTCATAGTATCAGAAGTATGCTCCAGCTTCTGGCATAGTTCCTGGTACATAGTAGGCCTTTCATACATGCTTTTTGTTTTATTGACAAAGATGCTACAAATCCCCCAAATTTAAGTCTTACATAATTCCTTCATTGGAGATTCTAGTACTGCTCCGTTTTAAACTGCCTTCATTTTTAAAAATTAAATTGCTTTGTTTTTTTCTATGATTCTGCGGTCAAAACACAGTTTTAATTATCTTGTGTTTAACCCCCTGAAAATAGAATTATGCAAATCCCAGATCCCTGACTTCTCCAGAGCAGCATTATTACACTAGTTATTTTAAATGAATCTTTCTCTGTTTCTGACTCAGCTTCTCCTTTTTTTCTTTGTCACTCAATCTCTGTCTGTTTCTATCTCTATCTGTCCTCATTCTCTAACAGTCCATCCTTCTCCCTTCTTTTTCTCTCCTTATTCCCCGCAATGGGAACACCATTGCTAAAGATAGTTCATTCAAATAAATTTTGTGTAATTTTACATCCTTATCCTTATGCCACATTGAACCTAATTGCTATTATGTAAATAAAAGTACCAAACACAAAAGTGTTACAATGAAAAAAAAGAGCATTTTTCATGTTCTTATTTACTGATGTTGGCATTTGGATATTTTACTGATACAGTCTTAGGTGTACACATGGACATTTCTCTCTGAAAAATTGTTTCCTGGTTACTTTTGTCATTTTCATGATCTCTCTTCCTATTTTTGCGACTTTTTTTATCATCAGGATTTTCATGAGTATCTATGCCAAGATTTTAATCAACGTTCATAGGACTTTGAAGCAACATAAAGTTCACTTCTAAACACACTAGTCATATTACGTTCAGATCAAGAATGAGAGGATGGGGGAACAGAAAAGAAGGGGGTATGAAGGGAGCAGTAGTGGGGGGGAGGAAGAAGGTAAATAGAAGGGGTAGGCTACTACATGAGTATTTTTTTAAATGTTTTTAGTAGAATGTTCAAAATAAGAAAAAATCTTTCATTCACATTTTAAAGAATAATAACTAAACATTATTATAATATTTGTAATATTATAAATAACTGGGAGATGACATATTCATTTTTAAATAAAGCAACACATTCATCTGTTATATCAAATAATTATAAAATTATAAATCAAATATTTAAGCATAATTGTGACTTTTTGCTCAATTGAACATATGAGCTCTCAAAAATATAAAATAATTGGCATTAGTTTCCTTTCCCTTAAATAGACTTGAGAGATATTTTGCCTTCATAATTTCTTTAAAGGACTACAAGTAACTCAGGTGAGAAGACAATTCAATTTTAGTTGTAGTTTAGAGACCCCTGCCACTGTAAAAGGTGAATAGTCATGCTAACCCTTGAAAAGATCTATGGTGCTCCATTTGGAAACCACTGTATTACATGTATCATATTCCATTCTTTGGGTTGCTAATGATGGTTCAAGTTACTAGAGATCACAGAAGTTCATGTGGTTGAATCATTTCCAAATAACATGATATTTATATTACCTGTAAAAACTATGCATGATCATTAATGTTACTAACCTATTGCCCTTTCTGATAGTTTTAAAAATGTTTGCAGTTGAAGAGGAACTATTAGACCATAACTACCAAGAGAAATGTTTGTAATTCTTCTGGGCCTGGAAAGACTGAAAATATATGACTTAATTTGCTGGTGTATCCTGATTTCTATTATGTAAAAATGTATATATTGCAAAAACACTATGCTAACGAAATTACAAAAGAGGACAGAAAAGTGGAAAGACTTATGGAAAAGAGGTGAAGCTGTGATTCCCTGCAGAACCTAAGAAAACCAACATAATTTAGTCTCCCAACAGGTATCTCAGATAACATTAAATATTAAATATGGCTTGATTAAAAGGAATCAGTGATGCATAGACTCAGCCTTGAAGTCAGGAAGCAGTGGTTCAATTCAGACCTTTGATACATATTAGCTATATGACCATAGAGAAGTTACCTAACTTAGTGCTCCAGGTAAGTGTCTATGATTTTAAGTTACAAATGAACTGCTATCCTGCATTGGTGCAAGAACTTCCCATACGTGAAGCTCCCCAAACTGATGAAACAATAGGTCAGCTATCTTACTTGAAGTCAGGAATGTTTGTGTTCAAATCTATCCTCAGACACTTTTCAGTTGTGTGACCCAGGACAAATCACTTGACCGTCACCTGACTTCATTTCTTTATCTGTAACATGGGAATAATAAAAGTATTGAACATAGAGAGTTGTTGCAAGTATATAATTGGATAATATTTGTAAAAACACTTTGCAAATAAAAATGTTAATTTCATACTCTCTACCCCTCAAAATTTATTTGATCGTGATTGCTTTATAATAGTAATCAGTCCATCTACAATTTAATAATTTTCTACAATTCTCATCACTATAGTTTATTGTTTCTTGTCATATTTCTCAATAGAGAAATTATCAGTTAAATAGGTTTTAAAAAATGCTGTTTGTCAATTGATAGTTATTCACATGCAACCATAAATTGATTAGTTTCAATATTAGAAAAACAACTTGAAAGGAGACATGCAAACAATATTTGCCTGAAATTACCCTTTACAAAAAAAATGAAATAAAATAAAATATAAAATCAAAGACAGAGGACAGATATGGAATATCTTTGATTTAGGAAACTCTTGGGTAAGAAAACTCACTCTACTAATAAAAGTTGGCATCTTGTTTGCATCTTATTGTCTTGGAGATTTTTCCTTGGAATTTTCATTAAACATAAGTACTTAAAGGTTAACTGACTTTCTCAGGGTCACAGAGCTAGCGTGAATCATAGAGTGGGACTTGAACATTAATCTTCATTGCTACGTCTCTTTTAACTGTGCCACATTGTCTCTCTAAATCTGATGATAGAGGCAGACAGATGGTACAATGGGGAGAGTACAAGGCCTAGAATTGGGAAGACTTGAGTTCAAATCCTACCCCCAGACACTTACTAGTTGTGTGACCTTGGATAAATCATTTAACCTCAAGTTCCTCAACTATAAAATTAATAATAGCATCTAACCAGACTTATTGAGAGGATCAAATGAAATAATATTTGTAATGTGTTTAGCAAAGTACCCGGCACATAGTAGGTTCTATATAAATGCTTTAGTACTATTATTATAAATATCTATTACCATTTTGAGTTGGTCATTTTAAAAATAAGTAAGCCTGACAAAACCAGTAGGCTTTGTCCAACTTGTCCAACTAACACTAATTTAGGAAAATATGGAAAAAAGAGCGAAGTATACAAATAAACATTTACAAAAAACTGATTTTGGCAAATTGTGTCTTTTAGCATCAGGAACCCAGGCACATCAGGAGGAGTGAACCAACCCAATTCAGAAACAATGTAGGTCAAAATTCTTGTGTTGCTGTTGGCATTGGACCGTGAGTGGTTAGTGAAGTCCAACCCTTCGTAACGTAAGGAGACCCAGTCTAAAAAACAAATGAACAAAAAACCCCACCCCAACAATAATAATTGATGCGCCATAGCTATTTTTATTACTGTATTAATATTAATAATGTGTTTTGTTTCTTACATGGGCTATTTTTAAGTATGTCCTTAATGACTGTGCTCAATTTATCTTATCTTTCACTAATTAATTTACTGAAAATTTTCCTTTCCCGTAACTGTTTCGAGATGTTGTAAAATATTAAGGACTCAAATAAATCAGAGATCTTAGAACTTTGGGGAAATCTTGCAGTCCTTTCTCTGAGAAATTTTCTCATTCTTGATATGTTACTCAACACACATTGCTGTTGATCAATACCATATTAGCAAAGTCATCAAGCTTGTTACCAGACATCTGTCTTTATCTGAGACTGAAACCCCAAACTAATTTCATTCTTTTCACTGTTTCCTAGAATGTATGTGAGGGCAGTTCATTTCCTCAAATTTCTAAGAGAGATGGGAAAGAGAATAATAACTACTATCTATCATTTGGATTCCAGGTGATTATTTCTTCTTCTGATTTATATACTAGCATCTTGCTATGGGACAGTTATAATTCACTAAAGTTCATGGACAACTTTCTCCTCTCACATGTATAGTGCAACTCTCCTATAATGGAGAAAGTAATGAGATCATACGTTGAGAATGGGAAGAACCCTAGAAACCACCTAATTCAAGTCTATCATTTCTGTGCTTGTGGCACTAACACCAAAGAGCTTAGGTGACATCAAAGATTGTGGAGATAACAAAGAGTATTGAAGCTAGAATTAAAACCCAAGTCCTGATTCCAAATCCAGTATGCTTTTTCATTACACAGCCTCCTGGGATATTTTGCAGATCAGGAAACTGAGGCAAGGAACTTAAGTGATTTGCCCAAAATCACCAGGTAGCATTACACAAGCTGGGATTGAAACCTAGATCCTCTGATTCCAGAACCAGCCTTCTTTCCTCTGTACCACAATTCTTCCCCATAAGTCTGTCATGGCATCCAGTTATATCTTTTGTCACGGTGGGTGCAGGCTATAAGCAAGAAAGAGGGAATATAGATAGAGAAGGAAAGTATAGGAAAGAGAAACAAAAAGAAGAAAAGATAAATCAAGAAAGAGGAAAAGGAGTAGGAAAATAGAATGGGAAAAGTAGAAGGAAAGGGAATAGAAAAAAAGGAGGAGAGGGGGAAAATAAGAAGGAAGAAGGAAAAGAGAGAAATAGACAAACACAGAGGCAGAGAGTGATCTTTAGAAAACAAAAGGTTCATAAAATTCCATGATGTTCAGTCATATAATGACACTAATAATTGCCCCAAAGGGAATCTAGTGGTTGGTTACTCCAACCTAGGAATAGATTTCATATTTTCTCTATTACATGCATTATAAAGTTGTATTGTATATATTACAAAAGTGTTACTCACTAATTAATAGAACCAAAAATAAATTTAAAAAAACATTGAATCAAATGATCACTGAACTTTAAAGCTGGAAAGAATCTTAAAAATAATCTAATCCAGCCTTTTCTTTTTATGGTTGAAGAAGGAGAGAGATCAAATGACCTAGTAGAGGTCACACATTTTAGTATTTCTAAATGATCAGCCTTATAAAACAAGAGAACAAAAAATAAACAAATAAAAATCAATAGCAAAAAGGAAGTAGAAGAATGTCCATCATTTCTTTGCAGATGTGTTAAAGATGTGTTGTGATATGCAGCTTTGATCCCTATGTCTGCATAGTGTGGGGAATAGAGCAATGCCCATGCCCTACTGTGGCCCAGTATTAACAGGGATTTGTGGTTGTTCTGAGCTTCAGGAGAGCAGACACTGTTATACCTCTGTCTTTATATTCCCAGCACCTAGCAGTGCCTGGCAAACAGCAGGTCTTTCAAAAATGTATATTGATTGATTGGTTCATTTATTCATTCCTTAAGCTGCATGCTTTAGTAATGAAAAATGAGATCTCAGAATAGTGTTGCAGTAATGAAGAGCTGTCTTAAAGAAGGTCTATTCATATTTGACATTAGGTGTGGGTTTTTGTTTTTATTTTTACTGCTCCATACAGGATATGTTAGATTAGATATATATTAGGTATTTTTGGTTGTGCATTTTCCAATTGTCTATGTGCATAATTCCAATTCTTTTTTTTAAAAAAGTACTCTGATAAGTATATAAAACCATTCACATTTAGATCAGAGTAAACCAGAAAAGAGCAGCAATAGTGAGGGAAATTGACCAGATTTACATAGGCATATTGGATACTAAGTACATTGTGAATCACAGAATCCTAGTATCCTAGACAATTAAAGTATCAACATAAAGGTTGAGGGTCACCTTTCCATACAGGTTAAGACAATGGAGAGAAAAGGGAACAGAAATCCACTGCACACAGAGGTATATAGTAGGTCCAAAACAGGTTTGGATTTGAAAAGTAAAAAAGTACCTATAATTCTACTGGTTAATTTTGTGACCTTGGGCAATTTATTTTGCCTTCCTAGTGCTCGCTTTTTCACTAGTAAAGGAAGAAGGACTATATGACCTTAGAAGTTCCTTCTAGTTCTAAATCCATGATCCTATGTTATTGTAACAGCTCTGAGTGTCAATTTCCTCACCTATAATAGATGTGATTGCTAAGAAGAAGGAAAACTATTTAAATGTTCAGGGACAATAACACAAACTAATTTTTGGCCAGTTTAACATACCAGTTTAAAGCAAGCATTAACAGCTATGTGAAAAATCCAGTCTTCTATAAAAAATACTTCCAGAGTCCCCTTAATGCTAGCACTCTTTGTATTCATTATCTCTAATATATGTTTTGTTTGTACTCCCATTATACTGCCAGGTCCTTGAGATCAGGGACTGTTTTACCTTTCTTTTAAATTCCTAGTGCTTAGCACAATGAGATAAGCTGAGTCATTTTTTAATTGTTTACAATTTTTCATGACCGACCCCATTTGGGGTTTTCTTGGCAAGAATAATAGAGTAGTTTTCTTTCTCCAGTTCATTTTACAGATGAGAAAACTAAGGCAAACAAGGTTTAATGACTTATCCAGGGTAACACAGTAAACATCTGAGGCTGAACTCATGAAAAGGAGTCTTTCCGTCTACAAGTCTAGCACTATATTTCACTACTTAGCTGCAGTTAGGTCAGTGCCTGGCACAAAATAGGTGATTAATAAATGCCTATTGGCTGACAAAATTACTGTATATTAACATATAAATTCCCTACTAGTAGGGCTTGTTTCATTTTTTAAAATTCATTTTCCTGGCACCTTGTTCACTGCTTGACAGAGTAGGTACTTAATACATCTTTATTGACTGAAAAAGGAAGGGGATTATACTAGGAGAACTTCTAGCTCCAAATCCTTTTAATGTTATATACTTTGAATGTTAATCTGACCAAGTTCAATCTAGATATTTCCAAAATCTGGATAAATTGGAAAAGAGAAAAAGTTTAGTATCCTTTTCCTGAATGCCAAAAGGTCTGGAGATTGCATATCTTTTGGGAGATGTCCCGCTTCTTAAACTGACATTCTGCAACTTCTATAGCAAAAAATAAATCTTAAAATAATCAGTTTCCTGTCCTGAAAGAGGTGAGAATAAGTTTCCTTGTGTAAGGTACACTGCTCAAGAGAAGACCAAATTCAAGATTCAAATAGACAAAGTCTGCAATTTTCATAGTTCAGACTGTCAAGATAATAGTAAAAAATAACACTTTGCAATGGCACCTTCATGCTAGAAGTGCTTAACTTATTTATTTTCTTAGCATCCATTCTCTCAGTGAAAGCATGGAACTTAAATGAAGATATTTAAGTAGTCTTTCAATAGTCCTTCAAGTTCAGCATGTCTAAAACATGCTTCTATCTGATAACTTTTCTACGTCTGCTAATGGCATTGCCATCCTCTTAGGTATCCACACTTGAAAACCACCATATCTTCCTCTCATCAACCACCCTTCTCAACTCCTATCTACAATATCCAATCACCTAAAGTCATCAGCTAATCTCAAAAATATTTTTCAAATTCATCCCCTTCCTACTTCTCACGCCTACAAATACCATGCAAATTCAAGACCTTGGCACTTCTCTCCTGGATTCTTGTAATCATTTCCTAACTCATTTCCTTACCTTTAGTCTCTCTTCTCTCATCCGTCTGTCACTCCACAGACTAAATAGCCTAATGCATGGCTGTGATCATGACAGTGCTCTGATTAGAAGCCTTCGTTGGCTTCCCACTAATCACCAAATCAAGAAAAGATTCCTGATCCTCATATTTTAGGCTCCTCTCATTCTAACTCCAACCCACCTTTCTCAGCTTTCTTTCATACCACTCCCTTTCTTTCACATATTGTTCTTGCCAAAGTGAACTATATCATGTCTTCCATTATCAGCCTACTCACCCTGATTTCCATTTTTCCTCTCATCATTCCCCAGACCTGGAATGGAGCCCTCCCAGTGACAACCCCACCATCTTTACTTATGAAAACCCTTCTTTCCTTTCAAGTCCCGTATTAGTTTCTACTTCTTCCATGAAGCCTCTCATGCTCTCCTAGAAGGAAGTGATCTTTCACTCATTAAAATTTCTATAGCACTTTGATTCTCTGCTTTGCTATTATGATATCCTATGGTGAATTATTTTTACTTGTTTATATAACTCATCCTCGTAGTGGATTATTAACTCCCTAATTCAAGGACCATGTCTTATTCCATTTTTGTATCCCCCACAATTTTCACAGCCCATGGATCACAGTCCCTTAATCTCTATAAATATTTAAGTGAATTAAGAAGTTACATGCTGACTTTCAATGAAAAACTCACCTCTTAAAAAAAGACTTATATTTTATAAGATCTTGGGAAATTATTTTAA
>JAQQSW010002962.1:0-14811 GCA_028646575.1 Pseudocheirus occidentalis
TTACTAGCCGTGTGACCTTGGGCAAGTCACTTAACCCCAACTGCCCTGCCCTCCCCAGCTCCAAAAAGCAAAAAAAAAAAAAAAGACTGAGGGTCTATTTTGTATATATATATATATATATATGTACATATATATATACGTATAATTATTATTATTTACATGCATCTGGGAATTGAGATTGGGGAGGGGGTATACAGTGGGATGGCTGTTTTGGGGTGGGGGGTAGGGAAAAGATGGGGAGAAAATTTGTAACTCAAAATCTCGTGGAAATGAATGATGTAAACTAAAAATAAACAAAAGTCAATTTTTAAAAATGCTCAAGGTAAAAGTAAGACTCTCACCTCCACGAAATCATCAAGGTCATGGGTTTTTGAGAGAAAAGATCCGACATCTTGTTTTGCGGTGCCATCTAGCAGATTATTGTATTTTTGGTACACATCTAAGTATCTTCCAGGTTGAATAAGAGAGAAACAAACACACAACACACAACACACACACCTCAGGGTCAGCATTGATTTACACCCACCCTCAAAAAGAAAAAGAAAAGAAACCAACAAAAACTAACACAGAGAAATTCTTTGGTAAGTAGAATTGATGGATCCATATTAAGTTACAGGATTGAAGACCAAGACAACTTACTTTCTGGGACCTACTTGGTTTTTTTCAAAAACCTCTTCTGTTCTCTTCACAAAATCTGAAACTAGCATTTCATCTGGGCAGACAGTTGCAAGAGTCAGATTATCTCCTTGGAGCTCTGGGAAAAGGTTTGCCTCTACCTAAAGAACATGAATAGGACTGTGTTTTCACAAAGAAAGGGAAGTAATTCTCACTTTGAAATGTTATTTCCTATAATGCACTACCTTACTAGGAATGATCTCTGCATTTTAAAAAATCACTTTGGAAGTGGCCAGACCATGAACCTTCCTTGAAAGAAATCTTCCCTAAAGAAAATTAGGTCAAACCCAAAGGGGAAGGGAAGAAGGGAACAAGTATTTATTAAATTTCTACTATACACATATAACAAATATTATCTCTCTTTTTTTGGTTGCTTTTTTTGGAGGGCAATTGGGGTTAAGTGACTTGCCCAAGGTCACACGGCTAGTAAGTGTTAAGTGTCTGAGGCCAGATTTCAACTCCGGTCCTCCTGACTCCAGGGCCAGTGCTCTACTCACTGCACCACCTAGCTGCCCTAATATTATCTCATTTGATCCTCGCAATAACCTTGGGAGGTACATACTATTATTATCTTCATTCTAGATTTGAGGAAACTGAGGCAACCAGAGGTTAATTGACTTGCCTGTGGTCATAAGGCTAGGAAGTGCCAGAGGCTAGACATGGGAGGCAACGGTCTAATATCCTAGAAACTAGAAGATAAGTTCTAGGAAAATGTTGGCAAGCTAAAAGAGTGAAACTGCTTCATATGGGATGATGCTCAGAGACAGGACCAGAGACCATGTTAGAACTTAATTATACAAATTCTATCAGGCTATCCCTTGTTTTAGGAGACATTGTTTGGGGACAATCCGAACTTTGAAATGAGAAGATCACTAAATTTTGGGGTGTTCAATGGGAAAATAACATTCCTATATGGTGATCTGAGAACCAAACTTAGCAAAATTGTGAATGATAAATAACTGACATGAGTTACTTACCTGGAAGGAATGACTTACCTTGGACAACATTAATCCAATAAACATTCACTCGACAGACATTTATTAAAGGCCTGCTTTGCAGGTAAGACAAGATAAATAAGATGAAGACCCTAAGATTGAAAAATTTGTAATCTAGTATTGACGATAAGATAAATAGCCATTATAAATTAGAATGTGATAAAATGCACAAGAAAAATCCAAATAAGGTGCAAGGAGGAAGAATCACTTCTAATTTTGCTTAGAGAGAGGATAAACCGGATAGACTGCTTAGGAGAATTAATACATTTTTTAATAATTTAATAATTTTTTAATGTCCAGAAAAAAAACAAACCAAAACAAAACAAACAACCTGTGTGTGACAGAAGTAGTATGGGCTAAGCTAAGGCTAGGGAGGTAGCTTAGAGGCAGATTCTAGGGAGCACTGAATATCAGGTTGAGGAGTTTGTATTTTATTGTGACATAGCAATGTACCCAACATGTAAAATAATAGACACCTATCATCTGATTAGCAGGGAAAAGAGAGAAGAGAAAGAGGTAAGAAGTTTCTAGAAATTGTACTGCTACTCAAGATTTTCCCACATAACAGCTAGAGGAAGTTTCCACTTGTATTTCTGCAACAGTTTCCAAACTTTTTAAGAACTCTTCATTTTAAAGGACTCCTTTGATAGAGGTCCACCTCCCCAACATGATTGTGGTTATGATAGTAATAAATACTGATTGAGAAAATCCATAATGACAAAAGACAACTAATATTTTAAATGAATTTATATATTAGTTATAACAGATAATTTTATCTTAGAAAAACAAGAAAATAAATTCTTATTAAAAGGAACACATGAAACATCCAGGAAACAAAATACATTATTCATATTGCATATTGTATTGTAGCCAAAGGAACTGAAGAGGATGATCAGAAGAGCCTGGTTTTGATTAGATTACAGAAAGGTTACCATTATTTGGGACTTTGATTGCATCTCCCCTGTAGGGACAGACAGATATGGCTGTTGTTGTTAGGCTTAAGGATATCTAGGCTTAGAAACTTTATATCTCTTTAAGACCCTGAACCTGACCAGCCTCATAGAGAAAATAGAAGGAACATATTGCCCTGGAGTTGGAGAAAGCTAGGAACTGAGCTACAATTTGAAGGAGCAAAAGCTGAACTTTCTCCTCTACTACCTCCATAAGTTATTTGGGAAACAGGATTGACTCCATAGAAACCTCAAGTTTATTTTCCTCAAGGGAAAGTAATACCAGGGGACTAGTATTTCCTAATCCTAATACTAGTTCTATAAGGCTTGAGACTTTCACTTCTGACTTTCCAGACTTTTCCACCTCTGTCTCGCAGCTCTTTCCAGATGCTTCTGCCTCTGTGGTCCTCTCTTCTAAGTAGTAAGTACCTGGCGAGGTCCACCATTTCTAGAAGTGGCCAGACCGACCCATGTTCTCTTCTCTCCCAGACCTACTTCTGACTCTCTGCACTTTTTCCACTTCCTTGCCTCTCTATAAGGAGACTCTTCCCCTCCCCTGTTTCTAGTTCTCCATAAAGATAGGGATTGTCTTTTTTGTTCGTTGTATGCCCAGAGCTTAGCACAGTCCCTAGAAAGCAGTAAGTATTTAATAAATGTTCTATCTAATCTAATATGATCTGTCTGTCTGTCAGTCCAGGTCTCTGAGGTAGAAGATGGGACTTCTTAGAAAGAGGAAGGGAATTTTATGAACTACTCCAAGTTCTTTGGGATATTTTGCTTATTCAATGCAGTAAAATAAAAGCTATCCCGAATCTGATGTATGTTGTTATCTTTAGTGCCTGCACAGGACTTGGGGGCCTTTTATTCATCTAAGGGAAACATAAATGTGAGCCATATTCTGAGTTTCCCAGAGGAAATTCTTGGTGGGAGCAAAACAAACCAAAGAAATATCATTTGAAAGGCAAATCTCCAAGATTGAACCTGGCCCATGAGACTGGGTTCTAGGATATGGGTTACATAAAGATGAAAGTGGTAATGCTTGGTAAATTCACAGACCCCTTAAAATAATTCCAAAGCCAATCCAGGAATTGGTGGGTTGGAGTCACATCCATGCTTTGGCAGAAATCTGTTAATTATAGAACAACTTAAGCTGAACAAACTATCACCATATTGAAAAAAATAGGCTGTGAAAACCTCATAAAATGACTGGAAGCCTCCTACAAAATAAATCCTCATTCGGTTGCCACTAGAAGTCAAACAGGTGGTTTGCAAAAGGCAGCTCACCCCTTTGGTTTCCACCAATAAGAAAGCCAGAACTCAGAATACTGCTTCTAAGCAAGTATAAAGAGAAAAGGGAATTTTGCAATAACATGTAATGAGTATATTATGTTTGTGTTTATTCTAGTTGCCCTAAATACAAGTTGCCCTCCCTATTAGAGGGAGAGGTAAAATGGTTAGAGGGGTGTCTCTCTACTCTCCATGTGTGGGGTTCCAATTGGGGAAAAGCCATGAAATACAGTATTAAGTAAAAAGTCATAAAAGCTTAAATTCTGTTGAAAGGTGGAAGCCTGGACATGGTGACCTATTAAAAATCATAACTTAATACTGAATCATAACAGACACTGATTCATAACTTAAGATACTATGACCTATGAAAGCCATAACAAGAATATTGTGACCTATATGTAACTGGTACATGATCAATACACAAATTTATGTTTGGGCATAACATTGGCTTAACTCCCAAGTTCATTACTAAGCAGAAAACCAAAAATATCCACCAATCAGTAGTGAGACACTCTCTAGCTCCTCCTTCTTTTGTCTATTTCCTATAATTACTATGGGGATTTTGGGGGCTCTTTATGGGGGACCCACTGAACTGTCCGGCAGCTGCCCCAGATTGCCCCTGTTTTGTAAGTATTCAAAATGATTGATTAAACTACTACCGAAAATCAATCTGGAGATCCTTGGCCTCTTCCTTTGATATCAAAAAGAATACCCCCCAGTTACGGGGGAGGTACAGGGTTCCCCAGCCAGGGGAATTCCAGATCTTACACTATATTATCAGGAAGAAAGTAGGACTTCTTAAAAGATTAGAAAGACTTTGGAGGAAAAATGAAAAAAAGAAAGAATTTGAAGAGGCAAAAAGAAATTCTAAAGGGTAAATATTGACCTAATTTTTTGAAAAAGAAAGAAGATAGAATCTTTAGATTATAGTTTAGAAAGCTTTGCTTTAATTCCTGGCAAAATATGGAATATATTGTGAAAAGAACTGGTTAAGTGACCAAACCTAAAGCGGGGTCATATAATGGTCTGGTATCAACCTGGAATGCCCTAGATCTCTTTGATGCTATACTGTGCAACGTTTTTGTCAAAAACTTAAAGGTATAAAAGACATTGTTATATTTACAGATGACACAAAGTGGATGCAGAATCAGTATTCAAAAAAGATTTCAAAAAGCTAGACCTTTAGACAAATCTAACAAGACAAAATTTAATAGAAATAAATGTAAAGTTATGGGGCAGCTAGGTGGCACAGTGAGAATAAAGCACTGTCCTGGAGTCAGGAGGACCTGAGTTCAAATTTGGCCTCAGACACTTAATACTTACTAATCATGTGACCTTGGGCAAGTCACTTAACCCCAATTACCCTGCTTTCCCCCCTCCAAAAAAAAAAGCAAAAAATAAAAATATATAAATGTAAAGTTCTTTGAACTTGAGTCCAAAAATATCATCTTCCCAAGTACAGGGAGTTATTTCTAGATAAAAGTTTATATGAACTCTTTCTCTCTCTTTGTATGTGCGTGTATTTGTATGTCACATCCAGGATTCTGTTCCTTCTAAGCTTTTGTTTGATGGTTAACTCCCCTGGGTTCAATTGTGAACTTCAGCAGTTGACTTCCGAATCTATTAAGCCCTCATTTTTCTCTTGAGAAACCAGGCATTGCTGGTTGCCTGCTGGACCTCTTAATGTAGATGTCCTAAGGCACCTCAAATTCAGTACGTCTGAAACAGAATTCATTATCCCTGAACCTGCTCCTTTTCCTGACTTCACTGTTTCTGTTAAGGGCATCACAATTCTTCCAGTCACTTAGATTCACAACTTTGGAATCAGTCTCCATTTTTTGATCAACTTTACTCTCTTTATCCAATTCAGTCAGTTGCTAAGTGTTGTCAATTCTATCTCCATGACATATCTTGCTTCTGCCCCCTTCTTTTTATTCACATAGTTAATTAGCATTCTGGTCCAGGTTCTCCTTACTTCTTTCCTGAACTATAATAATAAGTCTTCTTATCTATCTATCTATCTATCTATCTATCTATCTATCTATCTATCTATCTATGTATTCATTCATTCATTCATTTGTTTATTTATTTATTCATTCATTCATTTATTTGCCTTTTTGGAGGGGGGAGGAGGGCAGGGCAATTGGGATAAAGTGACTTGCCCAAGGTGGCACGACTAGTAAGTGTCAAGTGTCTGAGCCTGGATTTGAACTCAGGTCTTCCTGATTCCAGGCCTTACTCTATTCACTTTTCCACCTAGTCGCCCCTTAAGTCTTCTTTTTAAAAAAAACAAAATATTTATTTTATTTTTAAATTAACAAGCATTTATCTTCTTTCCCTCCTTCTACCACTGGTAGGAAAAAAAGAAAATTAAAACAAAACCTTTGTAACAAATATGCATAATCAAGCAAAATAAATTCTCACATTGTCCATTGTCTGTGTCAAAAAATGGGTGTCTCATTCTGCATTTCAAGTTTATCTCCTTTGTCTGGAGGCGAATTGATGCATTTTCATCAGTTCCCCAAAATTATGGTCAGTAATTATTGTAATGGCCTAATTGGTCTCTCTGCCTTCAGTCTTTCCCCTCCCCAATCCATCTTCTAATCAGATGCCAAATTGATATTACTAGATACGATGTCCAAATATGTCATTTCCCTGCTTAGGAAGCTTCAATGTTTCCTTAGGAAAAAATATGAACTCTTTTGTTTGGAATTTAAAGCCCTTCCCAATTCCTCTCTAAATTATCTTTCTAGACTGACTTCAACAAGAATGAAGAAATTCAGTGAGAAACTTTAGGAAGTAACTACTTACTTCTTGGAGCTGCACAAAAAGTAAATCAGAAACCCAGGGCAATAGATAATAACATAGGCAGGAAGTCATCACAGACAAACAGACCTAGGCCAACAGGACCAGAGATGAATGGAGATGCTTGTGGTCAAGTTCATAGATAATGAATTTTATGTCAGTCTTGTTGAGTTTGATATGCTCTTATAAGATATCCAGGTTGAAATGTCCAGTGGAGCTCTGTTTAGGAGGCAGGAAAAATGTGGGACTTTCAAGAGAAAATGGAGGTGGGGTGGAGTGGGGTGTGTGTCAGAATTCTTTGGGGAGAGGGTGTAGGGGAAACTAGATGTCATTAACCAGTGCAACTTGGCAGCAATCAGACCAAAATAACCCAGATGCCTAGGGGCTAAAATATCCCTGACCCTCTGTCCTGGAATGCCAGAGGGATTGGAAAACCTAGTACCCTGAACTTCAAGCATCCAGGGGGACCTGACCTCCAGAGGTAGAAGCCAGTTCAGGAATCCAGGTGATCCAGAGTGAGACCAAGCAAAAATGACTACCCAGCCTAAAAGTTGGAGTGGAGCCCAGCCCAAGAACAAAGCCCTCATTCAGGAACACAGCTAGCGAGATGAGCAAACCAAAGAAAACAGTCACGAGTGTACAAATTTGTTTTAGATTTAGAGATGCTCTAAAATCTAGTACAAAAAGAAGAATGTAACTCCATAACTATCATAAGCAGAGACTTGGGGGGAAATGGATTTTTTAAAATAAGAACTATATGAGTATCTAGAAGAACTGAAACAAAAAATTAATATTCTGGAGAAAGAATTGGAAGGAAAATAAATAAAATGGAAGAAAAAGTAGTAAACTTTAACAAATAATAGACTCCTTGAAAACTAGGATACACCAAATAGAAATCAGTGACTACACGAGAGAGCACAAAATATCAGAACAAAATCAAAGACTGAAAAAGTTGAAGAAAATGTACATTATCTGACATTTTAAAAAAAGTTAGGTAGATCATCTAAGACTTATGAGTTGTGGTGTTAACATTTTAATAAGGGAAGAAGAAAAAAGTGACCTTTTAGATTGCTGGTGTATTCAAAGGCTATTGGGGGAGATAAATAAGAAAAACAGAGGACTTACAGATGGATAGGTTCTGTTTTGAGGGTTTTAAGGGGGGGCAAGAGAATCAAAGGTAAAAGGAATACACTTGTGTAGGAAGAAGGGGTGGAACTTGCTACTTTTCATAACTGAGACCCATAAGAAGATGCACCCCATCTCATCTAATAAACGTGGAAGAAGAAGTAAAAGGAGTGAACACTGGACAAACCTTACTTTTAGTCTCTGAAACAGACAATGCAGGATTGAATAAATGATTTGGTGCAACTCAACAGGAAACAACAAATTATTGCAACAGATAAATGATTTGGTGCAACTCAACAGGAAAAGCAGGCAGAGATGAGCATTTAAGAGAAGGAAAATATTTGCAAGCAAGTCAAATTTACTTATCCTGAAAGGAGGGTGGAATTAAAAGGGGGAAAAAAATAGACTCTAATGAAGTTCTTACCTGCTGAGGGTGGGATAAAAACGAAAAAGAAGAAAATAAGTAAATCTATGGGGATTAAGGAATTGAAAAGGGAAAAAAGAAAAGGAATAGAGTCCAAGGGTACCCACTCATTCGAAAATGACTGAATAATATGTTACATGAACGCAATGAAAAATTATTGCACTATTTGATAAATTGAGACAATTTAAAAGAATTCTGGGTAATGTGAGCTAAGGTAGAATGAAATGAGCAGAAGCAGGAAAAGAGTTTATATAAGAACAACAATAAGGTATAGGAAAACAACTTTGTAGAATGTAAGAGCTCCGACCACCAGTATAACAAATGTCTCCCTCCAGAGGACCTGTAAGGCACCCATTCTCATAGCTGAGATATATTCTACTACAATTTGGCCCTCATTAACTTTGGTCATAAGAAATGTGTCTGGGTGGAAGCTCATTTAAAGATAGTTTTCACATCTCTCCTAAATCTCTCTTCCCCAGATTAAACATCCCTTGTTCTTCCAGTGAATCCTCACTGGGTATGGTTTCCAGGCTCCTCACCATCTGGTCGTATCTCTGAGCCTGCTTCTAACAGGAAACAACAGGACAATGAGGGAAGCAGTAGTCATAGATTGTGTTAAAAGGAGGAAGTTCATAATGTATGGTCTAGGAAAGCAAAGGACTTCTTCTACCAGTTTACACAATAACACAGATAAGCATAAAGTAGTGGACAGAACATTGGAAATGGAGTCAGAAAGACCTGGTTTCAAGTCCTTCTTCTGATACTTAGTAGCTATTTGACTCTGACAAGACACCTAACTTCTCTGAGCTGTTTTCCTAATCTGGAACCAGTTTCCTAATCTGGAAAATGAGGGTGTTGGACTAGATGGTCTATAAGGCCCCTTTTGGCTTTGGATCTATAATCTATACATCATCCTAATTAAGAGATTTAACATAGACCAATACATATATATATATATATATATATATTAGTTTAAGAAAGACTTCAATTCATGAAGACTATATCCACAATGGGTAATTAAAGGAAATTAGAAATGCTCTTGAGAGGAACATGTCTAACTTCCTTTCTAATTTCCTTAAATCAGCACCCCATTAAACTTCCTTTGGTGCCATCGTGATGTCTGTTTCTTAGGTTCTCTTATGTTCCAAGAAGTCTTTCACCTTGGTTGGCATATGTCTTCATCCCCTCTCTATGAATCACACTATACCTTAGGAATATTTTCAGAGTTCTTAATGATTTCCATGAAGCAGCTGTATATTAAATCCCAGCATTCCTCAAAAGGTGGATCAAAGGTAATCCTTGGTTCTTCCACTTTGAGTTTTATGAGGATTACCTGAGCGGTAAAAAACTTCATCTCTTCATAAGGGTGATCAAAATCATTCCCATCCTCAAAGGAGAAAAGAAGAGATAATAATTAGAAAGTGAGAAATCCTAGAATTAAGGCTAAGAGAATAGTAACTATTGGCTTATGCTTCTTGAAGTTGGTGTGAGAACCCAATAAGGAGGTCATCACCTCAGTTTAGGCAGGAAATTCACATTGGCATGACAAGTTGTAAGGAATATTTGTGGCTAGTCTCCAGCCACTGTATAGTAAAAACTTTGCAAGTGATTTTTTGGAGGAAAGGGGAAGAAGGTTGCCAATTACTCCTACATTCCACTTAATGAAAGTTGTACTTATCAGTGAATTACTATATTAAAATATGCCTGCCATATTTCTGTGTGGCAGTTGGAAAATCCTTATGAAATAGATTGACACAGTGGTTCTCAACCTTCCTAATGCCATGACCCTTTAATACTTGTATGTGGATGTATCTCCATGTGGGCAGACTTGCCTGGAGACAGAGGAGCAGTGTCTCAGTTCCTAAAACCATCGTAAATATGCGTTTTCCAATGGTCTTAGGCCATCCTGTTTGACCCCCAAAGGGGTCGTGACCCACAGGTTGAGAACCGCAGAGAAACCTCGCTATCTGTCTCTCAAAGTCCCTTATGTTAACAGATATTTTCCAGGTGCCTCCATTCTTTTCCCGATCACCTCCAGCCAATTCTAATAATCCAATCTAAGTATATTTGGTTCAGGAAAAAATTTTCAGAGGCTATTTTAAGGGCATTTTAAATGAGTCAGTGAACTGCAACTGGGTTTCAGTAGCTTTGGTCTTAGGTAAGGATCAAAAATGCTGGTTTCTACAGCCTTCTCTAAAATTCTGATTAACCACCTGTTGCAATATTTGAATGTGAGAGTCACAGATGTAGAGCTGGAAGGGACCCCAGAACCATTTATGCCAAACCCTTCATTTTATAGATGAAGACACTGAGAATCAAGGAGGTTGAGTGACTTGCCCCACATCACACAGGTAGTAAGCATTAGGCATGGGATTTGAACCTGGGTGTCCAAGCCTACAACCAGTGCTCTCCCTTTGTGGGCTCAGACTGTTCTATTTTTTTTCCCCCTTTTTATCTCTTGTACCTAGCGCAATCCTTAACATATATTGGGGCTGAATAAATGCTTATTGGTTGTTTGATGACTTCTATGATTTTAATTTAAATAATAATAGCTAACGTATAGCACTTTAAGATTTGTAAAGCATTTTACAAAAATTAATCGTTTTATACTCACAACCATCCTGGGAGTTATACTCATTTTGAAGCTGAGGAAACTGAAGCCGATAGTGGGTAAGTGACTTGTTCCTATCATGTGGCTAAGAAGTGTCTAAGGCAAGATTTCAACCCAGGTCTTCCTGACTTGAGGCCTGGTACTATATCCACTGCACTGTTGGATGCTTCAAGGTTCAGTTTAAAACTCCAGGATGCCCCACACATTCACTTATGATCAGAACTGATGTGGGTCACCATGTTGTAAAGATTTGCTTTGCTTTATATAATACTTCCGAAAAGTTTGTATGTATAAACTGGATTATTGTAAATAAAATCATTATTTTAAATGTAGCAGGAATGCTTGCTATTTTAAAAAATTCCTACTATGAAGTGCTTCTGAAAGTGAATAATTAGTTTTAAATTTACCTTTTGTTTAGAGCCAGATCTTCATGTATTAGAATACTTTCCTCCACTCAAGAGAGAGGTGGGGGCAGGGAGAGGGTAATTACAGTTGCAAAATGCAACATACTCTGCCAGATATGGTTGCTTTGTCGGCCAGTTTTGCTTAATTATTTCCTTAAATCTTTATTACAGGGGAGTATTCGGAGGGGTGAATTGGGGAGGGCAAAAAAAAAAGTCCAAAACCAGAGGCATGAACTAAATACAAAAATTATACACCTATCTTTGCATGATGTTCTTACTGCTTTTTACCATCTCCAAAGATGGTAAAAAGCTCACTGTCCACTTTACCTTGTGAATCATAAAAAATTCAACAAGGTCCTTCAATGAATTAATCACTAACTCCCGGAGCTGCAAGGACATGAAGGAAGCCACTGAAGCAAAATACTCTTCAATGATTCGAGAGGATTCAAAGTCACTCTTGGGAGCAAAACGAAGCCAATGATCCTTCTGTGAGATGAAATGCTGAGCACAGGTGGGAATCCACCTGCAAGGACAAAAAGGCAACCTGGGATCAGTTACATATTTGAGCTCTGGGGACCCTCTTTATTCTCTGTTGACCTTTCTGCCAAGGAAGATGGTGGAGGGGATCCTATTAGAGCGGGTGGGCACCTTTCCCACTAAAATAGCCTCACCAATCAATTATCTCAAAGTTTGTTCAAGACATGACTCAGGAGCTATCTCCTACACAAGACCTTTCCTCCACCCCTCAGTTGTTATATTTTTTCCTTCTTGTAATTAGCAATTTAAGGGGCAGCTAGGTGATGCTACCCTCACTAATGTGAGTTCAAATGTGACCTCAGATATTTAACACTTACTAGCTGTGTAACCTTGGGCAAATCACTTAACCTCAATTACCCTGCCTTCCTCCCTCCAAAAACAAGCACGAAAAGCAATTAGCAGTTTAATTATTATCATTAGTAATGGTAGGTACTATGGAATAAACAACTGCTATGGGAATCTAAAGATCTTCCCTGCCCCTTGGCCCCTTAACAGGCTTAAGTGGCTCTGAGAACCTTCCCTGATTTGAAAGCATACTCTGCCCCCTAATAGGCTGAATGTGGTCACATGAACCCTGTGGTGGGAGGCTTGTTCTTCAGGAATGCCCATGTCTTACTTTGTGATTGGGCAGTGGGTCAAGAGGGCTGTGACATTCTCTGATCCAGGAGAAGGCTATATATGCCCTGATGTGAGGTTTTTGCTTTGGGGCTCACTTTGGAAAGAGTTGTGTGATTTGGCCAGATGAGACTCTGGACAGCCGTTGAGCCCCCCGGCTTTGAAAAACCTGGATGTTGGTGCTTCCCTCTCTGGTAACTGACTAGGTATGGATGTAATGGTCAGATGGCTGGAAGCCTGTCTGCTGATCTGCTTGTCTGCTTGTAACTTCTGTTTGTATTCTGTTTGTGTTCTCTGAAGTTCAGGGTGCTCACTTTTTCCCTTGAACTAGGTAAATGATATATGTTTGACTGATTAAAGTGAGACTGTTAACCCATTTTGAGTTGCTTTCCTTTAGAAAAGCAGGTCTAAGAACCTGTGCTAGCAGCCATCCTGGGCATGCTAGGGAGCTTGCTGATACAACAACAGATACAGAAGATGTGAATACATCTCAAGGCCCTCCAGGAGTTTATAACCTTGTTGGAAAGATGTATTTGCTTCTTTGCGTACATGCTACATTCCACCAATAGAATGTAAAGTTCTTTAAAGAACAGAGACTTCTTTTTGTTCTTATGTTTGTAATCCTTTGTGCCTTGCATATACCCAAGAATAGGCAGTGGGACTCTGATTTCATTGGCATAGGGAACTTCCAGGTGGCCGTTAATGTGGGTACCTTCTCTTATCATCTTAGAGAGTAACCTAGAGCAAAGGCATCAAATAAGCCGCTTCTACCTGTGCAATGCTCCCAAGTGCCAAAGGAACCCGATTAAAATATAATTGGGAAATATTTAATAAAATAAATAAAAATACAACAGAACACAATGTTAATACGTGTTTTTTTAAGTCAATATTTAATCTGCAGCTTTCTAGCCACCTCATCATGCTGCCTCTCTCAGGTATGTAGTGGACGCATAAGAAATATTTTTTAATTGAACCTTCTAACCAATTTTACCCATTTCTCCTTTTCCAAGAAAATAAATGAGATAAGTATTAAAAAGTTACTTTTCCTACAGGATCACCCACACGGCCAGGACTATTGGGTAAAGTACACTGAATAAGAAACGTAAATTTCTTTTCTTCCCAACCATCAGATAGTATATGTTACACCGTTTCACCTCCCTTTTCCTCTTCCATCCTGTGACGCTGACCTCCTGGCTGCTCCTCCAACAAGACACTTCACCTCTCAGTTCAGGGCATTGTCTCTGGCTGTCCTCCATGTCTGGAATGTTCTCCCTCCTCACCTCCATCTCCTCACTTCCCAAGCTTCCTTCAAGGTCCAGCTAAAATTCCATTTTTTTCAGGAAAGCTTTCCCAGTTTCCCTCTTAATTCTAATATCTTCCCCCATTGATTATAGTTACCGTATCCTATCTATAACCTATTTGTACATGATTATTGCCATGTTGTCCCTCTCATTGGGGACAAAGAGCAGGGACTCTATTTTACCCTTCTTGGTATACCCAGTGCTCATCAAATCACCTGACATCTAGAAGTTGCTTAATAGACATTTACTGACTGACTGAAAAGAAGGAATTGAAGTAGGGGTCCCTGCTCACAAAGGGAGAAAGCAGAATGAAAGGCGAAGCATTGCCCTCCTTTATTTCATGCTCTCACCCCCTACAGACCCAATACATACCCCCAGTGCTAATTTTCCAGGGGAATCGCTCCTTAAGCTCTTCCTGCTGTTTGGTGGATAGTATTTTTCTTGGTTCTGGTTGCAGTTACATATGTATTCTTATAATGGCTAAAAATGAATTATCTTAAACACCGGAAGCCTCCCTGTTCTTAGGATTCTGAGGTTAATCAGGTGGGTGGCCAAAATACAAGAATGTTAAATATTCTTCATCACCAAGAAAGAACTCCAACGTTTGAAAGCCAGTGATATAGTAGGTGCTATAAAGGGAACAAATGATGGGCGAAGTTCTAGGAGAAAAAACTTTTGTGAAAGCAAAGGAACAGTTAGAAGGGAAAATACAGGAAATGGATTAGCAGTGAGAAGTACAAGAACGAGGATGATCAATATGAGGGTCAATCAATGTAAGTACAAAGAGAGGCTAGGATTTTGCTGTTCAGCATTGAGGACCGGTGTAAACATCAGCTGATTCTCAATTTTAATTCCAATTGCTTCAGTCTCATTAATACCACCACTTAAAAATAATACTGACCTGTCCAGAAGAATACGACGAGCTTCAGCGCAGTGTTGTTGAATGACATTGAAAAACTCCTGGGGTAATAGTGGCAATGGTCCTGCTAGTAATTCTGATGTTCGAACAAACCTGATGCTACAAAATCTTTAAGAGAAAGGATTTTTTTTTGAAAACCTGTGTAAGTTATAATAAATATAAT
>JAQQSW010002964.1:0-14809 GCA_028646575.1 Pseudocheirus occidentalis
CAGGCTTGTTCAGCATGGTTAGGCTGCAAAGAATGAATTGTGTATAAGCAATAAATGAAAAGAGCTGCAATGTCCAATGGGCTTCAAAATATTAGAGATCTAATTCTCTAGATCCAAAAACAAAACCAAAAACAAAAAAAGGAAAAGAAAAAAGCAGTCACGCGATATAAAATAGCAGCTCCATAGAACTTTCAAGTTTTAACTTTCACAAGTCGATACTCAATTCAGTTTGCCTCGTTCTTAGAAGCCTCATCAAAGTTCTCAACGAGATCTGGAACTTCATCATCATCATCCTCGTCAGTGGCAAGTGGGGCTTTTCCATCGACAGGCTGTTTGGGGAGAGCCTCCACCAGTCTTCTTAAGCTGGTCAGACTGTCAGCTCCGAGCTGGTTTAAGATGCTGGGGAGCATTTCTGTTAGCTGCTTTGTCTCAGAGTGGTCGATAATAGTGAAAGTGTTTGCTGCCAACGACGCCTGAACTTTAGGGTTGTTAAAGTGGATCACTGTTCCCTGGTTGGTAAACATATTCACCTCTTCAATACCAGAGATATTGTTTACTCCTAGTTTCTTTAAGGAAAATTGAAGTTTCTTATCATCTGCTGTAGCTGTTCTATGAACAACCTTCTTCTTTCTCCGGGCAGTTCCCTTGCCCCCGATGTGCACTTGCGCCTGCAGCTTAGCCAGCTTCTCCTGGTTCATGATCGTCTCTTTCATCTTGCCAGAACGGAATCGGAGCTGCGCAGACTACCGGGGCTGTTACTCGCCGGCTCGCAGGCAGAAGAGCTGAAGACCAAGGAATACACGCGGGGTAGCAAGATGGCAGCCAGAGAGAGTCTCCATGAATCTTAATTCACTGAGGAGCCAATTCCAATTCTCTCCTCTCTCTCTCTAAAATTCTTGTTTATATACAGCACTGGCCTCCTGTCTCATCCAATAGCCTTCTTCCAAGTCAAAAGGGAAGTGCACACCTTTTCAACAATGGACAGAGTTCATACCTTCTATACTTAGCCCTAGGCTACTAAGTGCTAAGTATCTGATAAACGGATTACTATTACATTCCACCCCTCCAGGATTCCTGGCTTTACAATTTTAATTTAAATGACCATGAATCCTAGATCCTGGAACAAAAAGAGGCACTATACTTTGTAATCCTGCCTTGTCCATGAACAATAGACAGAGTTCATACCTTCTATACTTAGCCCTAAGTTACTAGGTGCTACTTAGCCCTAGGCTACTAAGTGTTAAGTATTTTATAAACTGATTACTATTACAGGCCTCTCATATAGTACCATTCTCCCTCAATACTAGTGGCTCCCCCATGAAAAAAGCTCCCATTCATATTCTCTTTATCTACCATGTTCATGGTTTATCTCATGTCTTCCCTTTAGACTATGAAATCCTTGAGGGAAAAGACATAATTTTGCTATTTTTTATATCACAATCACTTAACACAGTGTTTAACACAGATTCCCATCTCCATTTTCTCCAATACACTATCTTCTCACAGGTGTATGCCTGTATTTATCTCCCAGTACTCTTCTCTCTGCCTCCTCTTTCCAATGTAACAAATCAGTTTCCTACCCCATTTTGAGTCAGTCCTCCCAGGAACCTCCTAACCTAACTAATCCCAGATACGTAAAGCAGTAGGTGAATAGGGACCATTGGGAAAGTGCCACACAATTTCAAATTGGCCGCCTCTTCCCCTCCCAATAACTTTATAACTAAGGCTGATACACCTCAAAGGTGATCTCTGTTCTCCAGGCCAATAATAATGATTCAGAGATAAATAACATAAATCTCTTTTAATTTTGAGTGCAAGAGAGTGAGTCATAGAGGATGAGCAAGTATGGTTGAGTTGTCACAGCTCACTATGTTTTCTATAATATCTTTCCCTAGAAACTCATTCCTCTGCCAAACTTCCCTGTTATTGTCTGGTGTACAACCTCTGTGTAATCTTTGACTTTTCACTTTGTGTCACCCAACATCCATACTTCTACTCAGTGGTCCAATTAGCCACTTTGACCTACACAATCTCTCACCTCTCCCATTTTTCTCAACTTTGCTATTTTTTTTTTTGCTTTTTGGAGGGCAGTTGGGGTTAAGTGACTTGCCCAAGGTCACATGGCTAGTTTTTTGTGTTAAGTGTCTGAGGCCAGATTTGAACTCAGGTACTCCTGACTCCAGGGCCAGTGCTGTATTCACTGTGCCACCTAGCTGCCCCTGAACTTTGCTATTTTCTCTACTTATATAACCAGTATCTTTGTTAGAGTGCTGGTCCTGGAATCAGGAGGATGCATCTTTGTGAGTTCAAATTCCACTTCAGATACTTACTAGCTGTGTGACCCTGGGTAATTCACTTAACTCTGCTTTAGTTCCTTCATTTGTAAAATGAGCTGGAGAAGGAAATGGCAAACTACACCAGTATCTTTGTGTAACGGTAATGGTATTTGAAGATCTTCCATGCCCCTTGTATTTGTTAATAAAGCAGGTAGTTGGCATCTTATTTCAAGTTCATGATTTTATCAAGTATGAAGACCTAAACTTGTGAATCCTACAGCAGGATGAACTTGCTGATGTAAAAGAAAGAGGCAGAACAGGGAAGTGTTAATACCATATATAAGGAAAAGCCCAACCTAGAGAGCCAGAATGGTTTACTGAGAGAGAACTGCTAGGATCCTGAGAACTTCTGAGGATGACTAGTTGCTGAAAAACTTCTGAGAGCCAGCCATAACTGCCAGGAACAAGAACTTCTGGGAGTTAACAGCATGGAGGCTGAGGAACCACTGTGAGTGAGGAGAGGAGGATCCTTGCTTGAAGGACCTTTTTTGTTTTGAAGGATTGGGAATGTGGTGTTCACTGCAGTAGTTATCTGAACCAACTTTGTGCTTACTGTAATGAATTTGATTTTCTGGTATTGGGACTTGGTTTTCTGGCATTTGAATAAATGCTTTGGTTATGTCCTACATGTGGAGATTCTGTTACATTTTTGTGATTCATGACTACACCAGCATACTCAGAGACACTGTGAGCATTGCAAATATTGCATTGCTGGTCTGCTTTGCTAAGAATATTCCAAATGGGAGCATGCAAAGTTGGATATGACTGAACAATAAAATTTGTCTCTGCTTCACCATATCTCCTCTCAAACTTACCCTCTCTACAATGTCCAAAATTATTTTTCCAAAGTTCAGGTCTGATTATATCACCACCCTCTTAAAAACTGTTATCTCCATATCAACTTTAGGGCTATATAGGGTGTTCAGAGAGGACTAGTATCTTTGGTGTGAATTTCTGAACCCTTTCCAGAACTGCTTTCCACCTTTGACGTCTAGCTGGCACACAACTCTCACCTGTGGTCCTAAGAAGCAGGAGCTTTCACGGCAGTCACATCATGTTTAAACTGTCTCAGCTAAAACCAAGTTGAGGGTAACTAAGAGGTCTCAAACCCACTGGAGAATTTGAGGTAGAGTGTTTACCACTAGTTTGTAAAGACTTTCCATGGCATAGTGAACAGATGAGAAAAAATCATCCTGAAGGTGGCTAAAGCAGCTAAAGCTACTCTGGAGTACTAAGAATTTGTTTAGACATTGAAGATGTCAAGGTTATCCATTGCATCCCAGGTCATTGCCAGTTGTCTTGACCTATGTCTTGCCACTGAACTTTGATGACTGCAGATGACTTAGTGCAACTCCAATTGATGGGCAAATAAACACATCACACCATGATTTCACTGGCCCTCTTCAAAAATGAAGAAGAAATAACAACAATTAGGATCAATTATTATTCCATTTTAGTTTCTTTTGCAAAATTTCTACATGAAAATTTATTTTATTTTACTAATGATCTGTTACTACAGCAGATGGAAAGTTTAACTCAGAGTCATCAGGAAGATGTGGTTTTAAAATCATAGCTGATGCAGCCATTTAAAAACAAAGCTAAATAACCTGAGTGTTCCTTTTTTGAGGAGGGAAGGTAGGGCAATTAGGGTTAAGTAACTTGTCCAAGGTCACATGGCTAGTTTTTTGTTAAGTGTCTGAGGTTGGATTTGAACTCAGGTCCTCTGACTCCAGGACTGGTGTTCTATTCACTTCTCCACCTAGCTGCCCCTGAATATTCTTTTTGAAACTAATTTTCCAACTGAAAGATTAATCTTTTCATGATCAATTAAAATTTCTATTAGACTGCAGGGTTTTTTTGTAATGTTGCACTGAAAACAGACCTGATGAACATTGATGATATAACTCTAGATGAGTCTCTTAACATGTCAGTACTCCAAATCACTCTTTAATATTATAAGTTACAGAGAGGGTGCCACTATGGATTGTAATATTTTAAGGATAATTATTTTTTCTATACCAATGAAATCACAGGTTTAGGGAAAAAATGAAAACAATAGTATAGAAAACAAACCAAATCATTTTTGTTCATTTATAATTATTAACTATTATTCCAAAATGTAAAGAGCCTAAAATGTAAAACTAAAGAGTGGAATCTACTGTTCTTTAAAAATTTATTAGAGTTTAATGAAACATCTGTAAATGAAAAAATCAGCAGAATTAAATTTCAACTTACACGCTTTAAGAAATGCATTTATTATATAATGAAAAGTTTTCTCTAAAATAAAAGTAAGAAATTGTATTGGTGTGTGTGTGTGTGTGTGTGTGTGTGTGTGTGCCATTCCACCTTTCTAAAGAGTGCTGAGAACATTTTGAGGAAAAAAAAGATACTTGAGAAATGAAGCTATTGTCTGTAGCTGGAGAATTTGGCATATTTCCCTTCACATTAACATTTTAGATTACAGAAGCTGTTTTCCCCATTTTAACACTATATGCTATGCAACATAGCTTGATGTTGTCATTCAACAAAATGGAAATGGAAACGAGGATAGTACCGGTGTGTCTCAAGCTACAAATTGTCAAAGCTCCCGAAAAGCTATATGTGAACTGAAATTCTGTAAATCGAATCAACACACAATTTTTTTTATCATGGAAATAATTGCCTTCTGATTTAGTACTTCTCAAAATTCTGGATTTGGGTGTACCAATTTATTTTCTTGAAGGAATAATGAATTGTACTGAAAAAAAGATAAATACATCTAGTTTCCCTTTTTGTACTTCTCTTAGCATCTCATTTGCTTTTCTCAATAACAGTCCACTTTTTATTATCTTCAAGAACAATGAAAGCATTTCTCCCTGAAATTTCTCTCAAAATCCATCAAGTGTTTTCTTTTCTCTAAGTCATGCACCATTGAATCAACAGGATGCTGTGAAGTGGAAAAGGAAATTTCTAAGGTGGTTGGACAGAAGCACTTTTATTTATATTCTCTGATTTAATAAAATCAGAGTAATAAAACCATGTTCTCCCAGCTTTTGTTTACTATGAATTTTAGTGTTATTTCCATAATTATCACAATATGTATATGCCATATTCACTTATATACATACAACCAATCTGTATGCATATTTATATACAGATTTATATGTTTGCACACACATACATATGTAGACAATTTATCAGCAGCATGATGTATTGAACACAAATTGTTTTTTTAATGAAAGTTAAATGAGTTCATTTTAATTCCATTTTAAACTGAGAAATCTTTATTGCTAGATAATTAAAACATAAAATTTCATTTTATTTAAGCAAGGGGGTTTAACTATTAAAAAATTTGTCAGTCTTTGAGGGAGATTGTGACTCTACAAAATTAAAAGGTCAAGGGGAAAAGAATACTAGATTTAGAATTTGGGGTTTGGGAATTTGGGTTTCTGTTACTTATTGTGCATAGGATCACTGGCAACCATCTCTGGGAAAGTTCCTTATTTTAATATGATGGGATTAAAATAGAAACAAATAAGGGGAAGTAAATCAAGGACTCACCTTACCTCTTCCTCAAACATCTCTAAATACCTTTTTGAAATGACTCTAGGGGCAGTAGGTGGCACAGTAAATAGAGCACCAGTGCTGGAGTCAGAAGCACCTGAGTTTAAATCTGGTCTCAGACACTTACCACACACACACACACACACACACACACACAAACACACACACACATGCCATGTGACCTTGGGCAAGTCATTTAACCCCAATTGCCCTACCTTCCCCACCCAGAAAGAAAGAAAAGAAAAGAAATGAAATGAAATTGAAAGGAAAGGAAAGAAAAGAAAAGAAAAGAAAAGAAAAGAAAAAAGAAAAGAAAAGAAAATGATTCTAAACAAATTCTAGAGCAGCAGAACACACAAAAATCAGAGTGAAACAAATTCCTAGACAAGGAAAACTTGGAAGGTCAGCAGGACAGATGTGTAGCACCAGAGTGAGAGAGCAGTTTGTTGCAGAAGTACAGAATGTACCTCAGCACACAAGGGACAGGCCTTGGAATGACTTTCATCAGCTACTGCATCTGTAGTTTCCAGATCTCTCAGCACACAGATGCCAAAGAAAACTTAAAAGTTCAGCAAGAAAGTTCTGTTGCACCTAGGTGAGAATTGAGCTCAGTCTAGCACAGGCCATGTCTGTACAGCCTCAGCTCCAAAAAACCAGGATTAGGCCTTGGGAGCCACTGAATCATCATCAGCAGAAACAGTAGCAGCAGCTACTGCTGCTTCTGAAAGCTCTTAGCTCACAGGTGGTATCTGGTCAGAAGGAGGCTAAAGGGGTCTTTTTGCTATCACTGAGGCAGGACTCTGTTGCTTTGCTCAAACTTTGATCTGGTTCCCTGGGTAGTACTCCCAGGTTGAGGGGCTCAAACTTTAATCTGGTTCCCTGGGCACTACTCCCAGAGCCTGAGGCCACAGTGGAAGGAGATCTCTTTACTGTCCTAGGGAAGAAAAAACTGCTTGTGATCACTATCAGACCACAGCACAGGCCAGGAAAGTAGAAAAAAACTCCTCCTTAGACCATGCCTCATCAAAAAAGTGAAAATTTACAGGTCCTTAGATGTATCTCTGAAAAGGATTGCATAAAACCCCTGAAGCTTGTGATAGTGCACCCTCCACTGAGGAATTATATACCTAGTTTAACAAAAATTTAAAACTTAACTTACTGCCTGGGGAAAATGAGCAAACAATGCAAAAGAAAGGTCTTGCTATTGAAATTTACTATGTTGACAAGGAAGATCAAAACAAACACTCAGAAGAAGACAACAAAGTCAAAGCGCCTACTTCCAAAGCTCCATGAAAATATAAATTGATGTCAGGTCATGGATAAGCTCAAAAAAGATGTTGAAAATCAAGCAATATAATGAAAAGAAAAGCTGAGAAGAGAAATGACAGTGATGCAAGAAAATTATATAAAAAACGAGTCAACAGCTTGGTAAAGGAGACAAAAAAATATGGACTGAAGAAAATAACACCTTAAAAATAAACCAAATGGCTAAAGAGGCCCAAAAATCAACGAGGATAACAACAACTTAAAAACAGAACTGGCAAAATGGAAAAGGAGATCTAGAAATGCACTAAAGGAAATAATTTCTTAAAAATTGGAAAATGGAGTGAATGGAAGCTAATGAATTTACATGAAACAATAAAACAAAATTGAAAGAATAAAAAAATAGAAAACAATGTGAAATATCTCATTAGAAAAACAAGTGCTCTAGACAATAGGTCCAAGAGAGATAGTTTAAAAATAATCGTACAAACTGATAGCCATGACAGAAAAATAAGCCTAAGCATCATTTTTCAAGAATTAATCAGGAAAATTGCCCTAATATTCTAGAACCAGTGGGTAAAATAGAAATGGAAGGAATCCACCCATCACCTTTTAAAGGATATCCCAAAATGAAAACTACCAGGAATACTATAGCCAAATTCCAGAGTTCCCAGGTCAAGGAGAAAATATTTCAAGGTGCCCCAAAGAGCAGTTCAAGTACTGTGGAGCCACAGTAAAGATAAAAGAAAATTTAGTAACTTCTACAATAAAAGACTAGAGGATTTGGAGTGTGACATTCCACACAGCAAAGGGGCTGGGATTATACCCAAGAATCACCAAGCAACAAAATTGAATATAATTTTTCTGGGGGAAAATGGATATTCAATGAGGTAGAGGAATTTCAAGCATTCTTGATGAAAAGACCAGAACTAAATAGAAAATCTGACTTTCAAATACAAGATTCAAGAGATACATAAAAAGGTAAGTAGGAAAGGGAAAACAAAAGGAACTTAATAAAGGTAAATTCTTCATATTCCAATATGGAAAGATGATATCTGTAACTCAAAAGAAGTTCTTATTAATAGATTATTTAGAATGAGTATATACAGACAGAGGGCACAGACATTATTTAAATAAGAAGGGATTATATCTAAAAAAATTAAATTAAGATGTGATAATGAAGTATACTGGGAAAAAGAAAAAGGGAATTAAAATGGGGTAAATTATCTCACATAAGAGAGGTAAGAAAAGAAGGGCACAGTAGGGCCACAGTAGGGGAGGGAGAGAGGGGTAAATGAGGAGCGGTGAGGGAATCTTACTTTCATCATAACTGGCTCAGAGGGAATAACATACACACTTAATTGTGTATAGAATTCTATCTTACCCTTCAGGAAAGTAAGAGGGGAAGGGGATAAGAGGAATTGTGTGGAGGGCCGAGGAGGTGATAGAAAGGAGACACGTTATTGGAGGGGCAGTCAAAAGGAAAATAATTTTGAGAAGGGATGAGAGGAAAGGAGAGGGGGTCTACAATAAATGATAGGATAGGATTGAGGGAAATGCAGTTAGTAATAGTAACTAAAAAAAAAAATCAAAGCAAGTTTCTCTGATAAAGCCCTCATTCCTCGAACAAAGAATTTGGTTAAATTTCTAAAAAAAAATAAAGGCCATTCCCTGAGTGATAAATGATCATAATATATGATCAGTTTTCAGATTAAGAAATGAAAACTACATATAGCCATATTTAAAAAAAATATTGGGTAAGGCAGGGCCAACATGGAGGAATAAAAGCAGGAACGTGCCTGAGCTCCTACTCCAACAACCTATGATACCTGAAAAAAAATGACTAAACAAAATTTAGACCTACAGAACTCACAAAGTAGGAGTAGAAAGGACACCCAGCCAGAGGACTCACCCATCCCAAGGGTGACTTGCAGCCTTCTCACCACAGGACAGGAAGATCAGTTGGAGATAGGTTAGAGAAAGCACAGAGCCCACAGCAGACAGCAGGTTCCTCTGGGGCTATCAGCCCACAGCCTGGAAGTTTAAAAATCACCTAGCTAAATTTCCAGAAGCCAAGATGGCAAAGTAAACCCTATCTGCTTTGATTCCCCTCCCTGACCCAGAAAACCCAGAGATAAATGTCCCACCCAGAGTAAAATCCTGAAATAGTGGAAATAGCCTCAGGCTTAGGAGTCACTGAGAAAGGGTGTAACTGAGGCAGTAAGGAGTCTAAAATGAAGGGCAGAAGGAGGTCTAACTAGCCCCACCTCAGCTGACCAACAGGAACTCTCAAAGAGCATGAAAGGAATAATAACTTAAGCTCAGGTGGGCTTTAACACCACCGTGGGAATGTGCAGGCACCAGCTCTGATGGTTACCAAATGCTGAGCCTGCTTGAACTGTAGCCCAGGGGCATAGAGTCAGAAATCTGAAGTGGCCAGACCACCCTTCCCCAATGGATTACTCAGTGAACCTCAGGGTAACTCAAGGAAAACACTGAAAATCCTGGCCTTGGCCTCATTCTAGATACTGTAAGGCTACAGCACCCAAAGTCAACAACCAGGCCCTTAGGTCCCAGCCTGAGAAATAAGGAAACAGGAAATCACAATGGGAGAAAAGAAAGTTGAGAAGAGAAAACCAAGAAAATTGATCCTAGCTTAGGATAGTGAGCAATAACAACTGAATACAGAGGACAACATGGACTCTATATTCACACCTGAGAACACAGAAGTAAATATAAACTAGTCTCAAGCTGAAAAAGCATTCTTGGAAGAGCTCAAGAAAGATTTTAAAAGCCAAATCAGAGAGGTAGAAGATAAATTTAAATCTACAGTGACCAAATTGGGGGAAAAAAAATCTTACTGAAGAAAACAAATTCCTAAAAAGCAAAATTTGTGAACTGGGACAGAAGGTTCAAAATCTAACTGGAGAAAATATCTCCCTTTAAAAGGAGCATCAAAAACTAACTGAGAAAACTATTGAATTAATAAATAAAACTTGGAGTTGATTTTATGAAAAAAAACAATAAAATTGATGGATCCTTAGTCAATATGATAATAAAAAAGAAAGAAGAAAACCAAATTATGAGTATCAAAATGAAATTGGTGAGGGGCGGCTAGGTGGCGCAGTGAATAGAGCACCGGCCCTGGAGTCAGGAGTACCTGAGTTCAAATCCGGCCTCAGACACTTAACACACACACACACACACACACACACACACACACAAAACTAGCCATGTGACCTTGGGCAAGTCACTTAACCCCAACTGCCCTCCCCCCCAAAAAAAAACGCAAAAAAAAATGAAATTGGTGAATCTAATTCCAATGAAGAGAAAATTAAAACAGTAATTAGGAATTATTTTGCCCAATTTTGTACACATAAATTTGACAATCTTAGTGAAATGGATGAATATTTACAAAAATATAAGTTGCCCAGGTTAGCTAGAGAGGAAGTAAATTACTTAAATTACCCCATCTCAGAAAAAGAAATTGAACAAGCCATCAGTGAGTTCCCTAAGAAACAATCTCCAGGACCAGACAGATTTACTAGGGAATTTTTTAAAATATTTAAAAAACAAATGATTCCAATACTCTACAAACTATTTGGGAAAATTAGTGGAGTAGTACCATTTTTTTCTGACACAAATATGGTACTGATACCTAAATCAAGAAGAGATGAAAAGGAGAACGAAAGTTATATACCAATTTCCTTAGTGAATATAAGTGCAAAATTTTAAAATAAAATATTAGCAAATAACTACAGCAAATGATCACAAGAATAATGCACTTTGACAATGTAGGATTTATTCCAGGAATGCAAGGATGGATTAATATTAGGAAAATCATCAGTATAACTGATAATAACAATAAAACTAGCAGAAAACACATGATTATCACAATAGATGCCGAAAAGGCTTTTGAAAAATACAACATCCCTTCCTATTAAAACACTAGAAAGTATAGGAATAAATGGAATCTTCCCTAAAATAATAGGCAGTATCTATTTAAAGCCATCTACAAGGATTATATATAATGGAGATAAGCTTGAAGCATTTCTCATAAGATCAGGGGTGAAATAGGGGATGTCCACTTTCACCCCTCGTATTCAATCTGGTACTAGAAATATTAGCAGTAGCAATAAGAGAAGAAAAAGAAATCAAAGGAATCAAATTAGGCAAAGAAGATACTGAGCTTTCACTCTTTGCAGATGATATGATGATATACTTAGAATCCTAGAATAGTAAAATAACCTTGAGACAATAAATAAATTTGGCAAAGTTGTAAGATATAAAATGAACCCTATATATTTCTAATTAAATCCAACAGCAAGAGATAGAAAAAGAAATCCCATTTAAAGTTACTGTAGACATCATAAAATATTTGGGAATCTACCTGCCAAAACAAACCCAGTATCCATATGAACACAACTACAAAACACTTTTTTCACAAATAAAGTCAGATCTAATAAACTGGAAAAATTAAAATTGCTTGTGGCTGGGTCAAACTAATATAATAAAAATCACAATTTTACCTAAATTAAATTACATATTTAGTGCCATACCTATAAATCTACCAAAAAATTACTTTACAGAGCTAGAAAAAAATAGTAACAAAATTCATTTGGAAGTACAAAAGGTCCAGAATATCAAGGCAATTAATGAAAAGAAATGCTAGGGAATTTGGTCTAGCCATACCAGATTTTAATCTGTATTATAAAGCAGCAGTCATTAAAACTACTTGGTACTTCCTGAGGAATAGAGTACTAGATCAGTGGAATAGATTGGGTACACAAAACTCAGCACTCTGTGACTACAGTAATCTACAGTTTGATAAACCCAAAGACCCCATTTTGGGGATCAGAACTCACTATTTGACAAAAATTCCTGGGAAAACTGGAATATAGTATGACAGAAACTGGGCAGAGACCATTATCTTACATCATACAACAAAATCAAGTCCAAATGGGTGAATGATATAGGTATAAAAGCTGATACTGTAAGCAATCTGGGAAATTAAGGAATAGTTTACCAGTCAGATTTATGGAGAGGAGAAGAATTTATGACCAAAGAATTAGAGAGAATTATAAGATACAAAATGGATAATTTTGATTATATTAAATTGAAAAGTTTCTATACACACAAAGCCAATGTAACTAAGATTAAGAGCGAAATTGAAAATTGGGAAAGAATTTTTACAGCCAATATCTTTGATATCTCTTCTCAACTTCTAAAATATTATGATAATTTAGTCTGGTCTCTAAAAATACAAGTCATTCCACAATTGATAAATTGTCAAAGGATAAGGAAATTTCCAGAGGAAGTAATTAATGGTATCTATAAGCATGTGAAAAACTGCTCTGAATCACCATTGATTAGAGCAGCAGTTCTCAACTGGTGGGTCACGACCCCTTTTGGGGGTGTAATGACCCTTTCACAGGGGTTGCCTAAGACCATTGGAAAACACATATTCCCAGTGTTCTTAGGAACTGAGACACCACTCTTCTATCTGTCTCCAGGCAGGTCCTCCCATATGCAGATATGCCTACATAAAGTATTAAAGGGTTGCAGCATTAGGAAGTTTGAGAACAATTGGATTAGAGAAATGCAAATCAAAGCAACTCTAGGGTACCACATCTCACCATTCAGATTGGCTAAGATGACAAAGCGGGAAAGTGACAAATGCTGGAAAGGATGTGGAAAAATTGAAACGTTAATGCACTGTTGGTGGAGTTGTTAACTGATTCAACCATTCTGGAGAGCAATCTGGAACAATGTCCAAAGGGCTATAAATAATTGCATACCCTTTGACCCAGCAATACCACTTGTAGGACTGTATCCCAAAGAGATCATAGAAGTGGTAAGAAACCCATGTGTACAAAAATAATTGTAGCAGGTCTTTTTGTGGTGGCAAAAAGTTGGAAATTAAGGGGTTGCTTTTCAATTGGGGAATGGCTAAACAAGTTGTGGTATATAAGTGTGATGGAATACTCTTGCGCTATAAGAAATGAGAAGCAGATGGATTTCATATTTACCTGAAAAGACTTATACAAACTGATGCTGAGTGAGAAAGAGCAGAACCAGGAGAAATCTCTACACAATTAGAGACAGTATATGTGTGACACCAACTTTGATAGGCTTAACTCTTCTCAGCAATGCAGGGTTATAAAACAACTCCAAAAGACTCATGATGGAGAGAGATGTCTATATTCAGAGAAATACTTAAAAAGAAGAGTTTGAATGCAGATGGAAGCAAACTACCTGTTCTCTTTCTTTTTCTTGTTTGGTTTTGTTTCCTCTTTCCCTTTGTTCATTCCATCCATTACAATCCTTCTTTATAACCTGTCTAATATCTAAGTGAAAGTATTTGCACATCCAATACTTGATTGCATGCTGCCATGGGGGAGGAGTGTGAGGGAGAAAATTTGAAACTCAAGGGATTGTGGAACTTAATCTTGTAAACTAAACACAAGCAAACAAATTAATAAAGACAAAAAAAAAGAAAAAATCAAACACTTTTTAAAAGGGACAGGGTCAAAGTAGAAAATAGATTAAGTCAGGCCAGGATAGCATGGGGAGAACTACAGTTACACAGTACATACAGTTTCACAATATAACCACTATGGAAAAAATTTTTGCCTAACTATGCATGTAAAACCAATATTGAACTTACAACCTCTATACGTGTACATGTACATGTACAAGCAATATTGTCTTCCCAGTGGAGGTGGGTGAAGAGGGAAGAAAGGACAGAATATGGAAATCACAATTGTAAAAGAAAATGCTAAAAAAATGTTTTTTTACATACAACTTGGAAATAAGATATACAAGCACTGGGGTATAGAAATTCATCTGTTTGGGGGAGATAGGAGAGGATATGAGAAGTCATATTGGGGGAGGGAGTATTTAGTAGGCTCATTATCTTAGGGTGAGGGTAGGGGAAAGACGGGGAGAAAATTTGTGACAAATTCTTATTAAAATGGATGTTGATAATTAAAAATAAATAAATAAACTGGAAAATTTTTTTTAAAATACTCTAACACTTTAGAATGGAAAAATGCAAATTCAAGTAGTTCTGAGGTACTACCTCATAACTATTAGATTAACTAAAAAGACTGAAGAGATAAACGACAAATATTGGAGGTGATGTGGGAAAAAATGAGACTTTACCACACTGTTGGTAGAGTTGTGAACTGGTTTAACCATTCTGTAGAGTAATTTAGAATTATTCCCCAAGGGGTATAAAACCATGTATATGCTTTGACTTAACAATGCCACTACTTGATCTATACCCCAAGAGAGGTTAAAAAAAATGGAAATGAACCTATATGCACAAAAATACTTACATTAGCTCTTTTCTGGGGTTAAAGAATTAGAAGCTGACGGAGTGGTGGAACAAATTGTAAGCATGTGATTATGACTGCCTGCAATGGTATTACAGGAAATGGTGGAGGTGGCTAGGTGACACAGTGATTAAAGCACCCTTCCTGGATTCAGGAGGACCTGCATTCAAATTCAGCCTCAGACACTTAACACTTACTAGTCCTGTGACCTTGGGCAAGTGTATCAATAATGAGATATTCAGAACACCCATGATGGTTATGAATATGCTGGTATAGTTTTGGATCACAAAATGTAGCAAACTCTCCACATGGAAGGCAGAACCAAGGTCT
>JAQQSW010002965.1:0-14809 GCA_028646575.1 Pseudocheirus occidentalis
GCAGAATATTTTGAAAGGTAGAGTGGACCAATTTGGCTAGACTATAAAGTATATATGAGGGAGAAATATAAGATTGTTTAGGTAGTTTGGCACTAATTTATAAAGGGTACTGAGTGATAGACAAAGGAGATTGAACTTTTCTCCAGAGGCAATAGGGAGCCATAGAAGATATTTGAGCAGAAGAATGACATGACTGGCTCTATACATAGAGAACCAAAGTTTGACAGTGAAACAAATGATATAGTGGAGTAGGGAAAGCAGAGAGGCAAGAAGCAGGTGATTATGGGGAATGTAGAAAGTAGAGGATAGTTATGAGAAATGTTACACAGACAGAATGGGTAGGACTCAGTAGCTGAGTGGTGTATTCTATATTTGTTATGACTCCTTCGGTACCTAAATAGACCAAAGTTGCCTTTTGAAAGCCAGATTACTTTTTCCTCTCCTTCTGGCACCATTTGTAGAAATTAGAGAAAGAAAAGACATTTTAGTCTGCCTACTTCTTCACTCCCACCCCAATGTTCTTGTAGTATATAGCCTCATGTTTATCCAATCACATTTTAAGTGACTTTTGTAATGACTCTGCTAGTGAGTCCCATGAAAGTATTTCTATTCTCTCATGTTGCAGCCTGGAAATTTGGGGGTTTTTTCCTTGATCATTTTCCATATGCTAATTTTTTTCCTTTTTACAAGTATATTGAATTTCTGCAGCTGTATCTTTCTACTATTTCTGAAAATATTATTGCAGTCAAGGCTTACTAATTAATATTCAGGGAATGGTGTAGTATAGGTAATTGAATTTTCTGGTTTACTACAATTTGACCCAAAAAATCCTTTTGCCTTCTGTCATTGTTAAAAAAAAGAAAGAAAGAAAGAGAACCTTTCTAAAATGATTTTTGTTTTGTTTTCTGCATTAATGATACAATAGTGAGTAAGGAACAGAATTGAAGCTTCCTTTTATGATTAAAGAACATAAAGTGCCTCTGGGTCAGTAATCTGCCGATCATTGATCATTGACTAGAATACTAACTGAATGAAGGCTGAGGAAATTGGGCTAAATATGTAGCATTTGGGGAAGTTTTTGTTTTGATTGAATCCCTGCTATCACCATATTATTCCTCTGTCATTTGACTCTTTTTTCTTAAATATTGAATGCATGAAAACAAAATCCAGTTAACTGGGAGTTTTGGTTATTATAGGGCCAAATTGAATTCAACAGGTTTTTTAGGAAGCTCCATCAAGGAGCTGTAGTAGGTTCTGGGAAGAAAAATGACATTGTCCCTGTTGTGAAGAAACTTATAATTTAGTTATATATATGAGTGTATGCGAGAGACTGCCAGATATATAGGTAAGACAGATGAAAGCAAGAAAGAATAGGATTAAGTGCATGAGTCAAAGAGATTGCCCTAAGAAGTTCAAGGAAAGGGGGATATCGTCCGCGTAGGAAGATTCAGGTGAGGAAGAGTGCCAGTAGGTTAATAAAATGAGACAAAACAGGGAATCACTGATAAAATGAGACAAAACACACAATGAAAAGGTCTATTACAGGGCCTTGAATGTCAGGCTAAACAACTTACATTCTGTTATGTAGCTAATGGGAACTCACTAAGGGGTTTTGATCTTTAAAAGGGGAAACAATCAAATGGATGTGTTAGAAAGATTAAGTTGGCTACTGTGTGAAGGTGGGATTACAAAGAGAAGAAGCTAGAGGAAGGGAGAACAGGCTGAAGGCTATCACAGGAGAGCTAATCAGTATTTGAGAGAGGCTGATGGCAATGTCAGTAGAGAGAAAGGGATAAATGTGATTAATATTATAGATATATAATCAATCAGACTTGACAACTGATTGGATGTCTGGACTGAAGGAGAAGAGTCAAGAATTACTCAGATCACTCTATTGGTGGCCCCAATAGCAATTACAAAGTTAAGAGGAAGAGCTTTCAGAGGAGAAATAATGAATTTATATGTGGTTGTGTTGAGTTTAATCAAGACAAATAGGTAGAAATATCCTTTGGGAAATTGGAAATGTGGGAAAATTACTCAGTAGAGAAGTTGGGCCTGGTTATGTAATCTCTATAGAGGTGATCACTGAAGCTATGAGATTGGATGAGGTTGCAAAGGCAGAGAGTATCAAAAAAAGAAGAGAAGAATACCAAGGCCACAACTTGGGGTGGGACCAGCGGAAGGGAACAGCGATGCTTAAGGGACTGGGGGAAGAAGAACCAAGAACACCAAGAAGGATTGGTTAAAGAGAAAGAAGGAGAATCAGGAAATAGTAATAGCACAGAAGTCAAAGTAATAGAGATTATCAGGAAGGAGGTATTGGTAGACAGTATCAGATGCTGCAATTTAAGGACAAAGAAGAGGCCAATATGGGGAGGCTAGGTGGCACAGTGAATAGAGCACCGGCCCTGGAGTCAGGAGGTCCTGAGTTCAAATCCAGCCCCAGCACTTGATACTTACTAGCTGTGTGACCTTGGGCAAGTCACTTAAACCTCATTGCCTTTCCTCCCATCTCAAAAAAAGCTTTAAAAAACTCTGTAAAATCATGGGAGTGGACTAGGTGATCTCCAGGGCTCCTTTCAGCTCTGCATCCATGATCCTTGTCAGCTGAGGGAAGGTTTGGTTTTGTTTGTGATGTTTGAAGGCAACAGATAAGGGTGGTAAGCAGTCTATGGAAGGTATATATTTAGGCATAGAAGAAATGACCAGTAGAAGAGATACTGAAAATGGGAGTATAGAGAATGGTGGGTAGAAGAAGAGAGTGAGAGAGACACAGAGAGACAGAAACAGAGAGACATAGAGAAAGAGAGAGACAGAGAGAGAAAAACTAGTGGAGACAAGAGTGGATTGGATCGAGGACATGGGTGGAGGGATTCTAGTTATTATTCAAAGGATTATTGTACTTTCCATAGATTCAAATTTCAAGTTTACCTAAAGTAAGTAATGGTCAGCCTATGTGCATCCCAACCAGAGGATATTGTTATGAGAGTGAGTCAGCGACTATGGGCAGTTTCAGCCTATCCTCAAAATCTCTTCCTTGACAAAGAAAAATGTTCACTACTTTATATACTCTGACAAAGGCAGGAGCGTATGGAGGGATGCATACGTTAGAGATAGATGGTGTCTCTGACATGGAAAAAGTCATCTTACTTTGTGACTACTCCCCACCCCTCACCTCCCCATAGGATACGCTGCTACCAGGTCACCTCACATAGTAGAGATGAGCTAAAGAATGGTGCTAGGCGCTTAGTAGGTACTCCATTAGTATATCATCCATCAAATATCCATTAAATACCTACCGTGTACAAGGCACTGAACTAGGTACAGTGTGTGATACAAAAAGGCATAGGACATAACCCGTGTTCTCCGGCAGCTTATGAACTAGACAATCATAATAACAATAGGTAGCATTCATCAAGCAGCTACCATATTCCAGGCACTGTGCTATGTACTTTACAATTATCATCTTGTTTGATCCTTACAATAAGCCTGGGAGATAGATGTTATTATGAACTCCATTTTACAGTTGAGAAAACTGAGGCAGACAAAGATTAAGTGACTTGCCCAAGGTCATGCAGTATTTGAGGCTGGATTTGAACTCAGGTCTTCTTGACTCCAGTCCCAGTGCTTTATCCACTGTGCCACCTCACTGCCTCCTAAAACACCTATAAACATCACTAAAGTGCAATGCATTGTACTTCTTTATAAGCTGATTGGGTGAACCTATGAAACATTTTCTTCAACAACCTCTGAGACGACCTCCAAAATAAGGGATGAGGAATGGACAAGAGAAGGATATTTATGCCGATTAAAGCCTTTGTTGTTGCTCAGTCATTCAGCAACGTCCAACTCCTCATGACCCCATGCACTGTCACAGCATGCCCATGCTGTCTGTGGGGTGTTTTTAGCAAGGACACTGCAGTGATTTGCCATTTCCTTCTCAAGCGGATTAAGGCAGAGACTAAATGTCTTGCCCAGGGTCACATGGCTACTAAGTGAGCCAGGATGGAAGCTCAGGTCTGTTGTGACTCCAGGCTCAGAGCTCTCTCCACTGAGCCATCCAGCTAGTTCTGTGGAAGTCTTACTGCCCCTTAGAATATTTGCCAGTCGTCTGGTGAAAACTTACGGAAAGATAAAGACAAGAAACAGGATGGCTGCATGGATTAGGATACCCAGCAACGGAGGGAACGAGCAAATTCACAAGAACACAGATTCATTTAAGTATTTTGGCATCTGAAGTGTGAAGTTTTTTATACACACACACACACATCCATACATGTGAATATATGTATACACACATTCATACATATATGTATATTATGTATGAATGTATATATGCATGTGTGTGTGTATATAAAATCTCCTTTGATGCCCACAATACTTCCTGTAAGGAAAGTACTACAGGTATTTTAGCCCCATTTTACAGATCAGAAAACAGAGGCTTAGAGATATTATACAACTTACCCGTGGTCCCAAAGCAAGCGTGAGGAGGGAGATCTGAACCTAGGTCTTCCTGACTCCAAGTCTGAGATTCTACCCCTCGTCCCACACTCTCTCTTCTGAGGCAGAAGACACCCAGCCCCATCTTTTCCCTTGTTGCTCTATCCTGATGCTGCATCAATTTTTTTCCTCAAAACTGTGAGGTAGGAGACAACAGAAGGCATTTGTCCACCCCACCCCCACCCCAAACCAGCCAGAATGGGGTTAGAGCATGAGATAATCTCATTGAAAATGATATAAAGTGGGCGGCTAGGTGGTGCAGTGAATAGAGCATCAGCTCTGGAGTCAGGAGGACCTGAGTTCAAATTCAGCCTCAGACACTTAACTAGCCGTGTGACCTTGGGAAAGTCACTTAGCGCCAATTGCCCAAACTTCCCCCCTCCAAAAAGCAAAGAAAAAAATTAAAATTTTTTTTGAAAATTATAAAGAACAGGGACAAGATGAGTGATGGTTGCAGGTCCAGATACTGGATCTATCATCTTCCTCCTCAAAAGATCACGGGAGGAGGCAATGTCTTAGGAAGACCCTGCTTCCTGGAGTCCCTGAACATCTGAAATTGTCTGGAAAGGGGCTTCGAGTACAAAAGGAAAGAGAATACGACCCAGAAAAAACACGCGCTTGTTGTTTCTTCTTTTTCCCTCTCTCCTTTACCTTTACTAGACTGTAAGCTTCTTAAATTCTTTGTCTCTCCCACATTTGGGCAGCAAGGTGGCACAGTGGGTAGAGCACCAGGCCTGGAGTCAGGAAGACCCGAGTTCAAATCTGGCCTCAGACTCTTACTAGTTGTGTGATCCTGGTAGATCGCTTAATCCTGTTTGCCTCAGTTTCCCCTTCTGTAAACTGGTCTGGAGAAGGAAATGGCAAAACCACTGCAGTATCTTTGCCGGGAAAACCCCAAATGGGGCCATGAAGTGTCAGATACGACTGAAATGAAAGAATGACAATAATCCTCAGCATTTAGCATAGTGCTTAGCACATAGTGGGCACTGAATGCATATTCACTGAATGAATGAACGAATGAAGTAGTGATCAGACTGACTCAGTCTGTGGGGGAGGGAGCTTAGGCATCATGTCTATTCACGATGCTGAAGCTGCCGTAGCTGGTAGGTACTTCAGCCCGATTCCCCTGAAGAAAGGAAGAGGAAAAGCTTCCTTATTTACAATAAATAGCTCTGCTGGGAAGCCCCATCTGAGAAAGGTGTTAGAGTGAAATGGCCAGCGTTGCCCATCTGAGGACAGGGGGCAGCCCTGTTTCTAATCCTGATTCCTGTAGCCTTCCTTAGTGGGTTCCAGAGGGTAGCGCTGAGCCTGAGCTGAGAAGAACATCGAAAGAAGGTCGAGCCTAGCCTGACCCCAGGCTACTCAGGCTGTCTGGAGAGATGCAGTATTTGCTGTCTCTCCCTCCCCTTCAATACCCTCAGTCCTGAGTCAGCTAGCTTATATAGTGGATAGAAGGCTGGGGTTGGAGTCAAGAGGACCCAAGTTCAAATCCACCTTCAGTAAGTGTTTAATAAATGTTCATGATGAGGATATCGTTGCTACCTTTCTTTTAAGATCCAGAATGCTCACAAAACCCTGGCTCTTAAGGTGGGGTGGAGGTGGGGATCAGACTGCATTTGTTGATTAATCTGTGGGTTTGGGGTAAGTGCATTTTTTTTCCTGACATCCTGAGTTCGGAATTTTTTTTTCCCATTACCAGCCTCTGTTTCACTTCCATTTTGTTGGTTTCTTGCTGGAACAGAGGGTACCTAGTAGCCAAAATTGTTTTTTTTTAATTTTCTGTGTCAGATGGAGAACAGTCTCTCCTTGTTGTGTGACATGACACCTTTTTTTTGTCAGCAGACTACCCAGCACTGTAGTTTTCTTACTGCCAAAAGCCCTTTAATTTCTTCTGGGAAAATAATCAGCAGCAGGACTGTCTTCACACCAGTGCTTTCCAAATATCACGTTCTCATGGAACATAACTGCCACCTTGTATTCTTTCTTAACTAGACTTTCTTCCTCAAGTATTGATTAAATTTACTTAAATGCCACTGCCTCATTAACGGTCCTTTACCTAGGAGTCTAGCATAGGGTCAATATTAATCACCCCATTTTAAAGATGGGCAAAGTAAATGTGTATATAAAAGACAAGTAGGACTCACTGATTATAGTTTTTGGGTAGAAAGTCAGAAAGGCCTGAGTCCAGATACTCCTGACACTTAGTAGCTGTAAGACCATGAGAAAGTCATTTATAATGTCTCTGGGCCTATCTCCTCATCTGCAAAATAGAAATGATAATGCCTCTTATACTTACCCTCCCCACTCTTTAGTCACAGGATTGTTGTGCAATTCAAATGAGAAAATGCATGTAAAGCATTTTTTCAAATTTTAAAGGATTAGAGAAATAGCAGGTATTATATATTGCCTTATCTATGCCTGTTCAAGAGGTCACTGGTGGAAAAGGAAGATTAGATTCTAACTCAGTTCACTAAATAACAGTCTCTGGACGAGTCCCTGTTTGAATGGAAATGATCATTTGGACTAGATATGAACCAGAATTCCTCGGTCATGAGCGGCTCACAAATGGATAATTGTGGGCTTTTCAAGGCCCTTATATCTCAATTTACTTTTCCATTATTTTCATCATCTTCTTCAGATTATTTCTGTTTCTCCCGCTTCCAGAAATTCCCCCCTTTTAAAGCATTCAGCCGACTTATTCCTGCCCTTGCAGTTGTCCTGCTCTTAATGGTTTTTCTGGCCATCCTACAAACTCCTATGTGTGACCCCACATAGGAGGGTCCTGGGTAAATGGAAAAGTGTGGAGCCACTGGCTAAAGGCTCATTTCAGATCCCAGGATTCCCCCCACCCCCGCTCCCCAAGGGCTTCTCTTCTTGGCAGATACAAATATATTAGTGAAGACCAGCTCTAAAGAGCATGTCAGAAGGAGAGCTGAAAGATTCAAAACGAATCACATCACATTTCCTGAGAAATATCTTACGAAGTGCCTTTGCCACATGCGTGCATTTGGATGGCCAATTCACCAGTCCTGAGGCAGCTAGTTAATGCAGCGGACAGAGTGCTGGGACTGGAGTTAGGAAGGCCTGAGTGCAAATGGAGCTTCAGATGCCTGCTAGCTGTGTGACCCTGGGCAAGTCACTTAACCTCTGCCTCAATTTTCTCAACTGGGAATCACAGCATCTTCCTCACAAGGTTGTTGTGAGGAGCAAATGAGATGGTATTTGTAAAACTCTTAGCGCGGTATCTGGTACATTGTAGGCACTTAATAAATGTTTATTTCCTTGCTTTGAATCACACTTGAAAACTTGGAAGCTTCATATCGAAGGCTATTTTGTTCCCTTTGTGTCTTCAATCAATCAATGTTTATGCCAACCACATGCCAAGCACTATGCTTTACACTTGGCCCTGAAATAAACCCTTTGAGGACAAAGAATCATGCATGCGTGTGCGTGTGTGTGTGTGCGTGTGCGTGTGTGTGTGCATGTGCATGTATGTATGTGTGTGTGTTCTCTCCAGTCCCACTATACCCGCCTCCCATTTTGTAGAGCAAGGAGAATTGATGTCACATAACACAGCAGTATCCCATCAAAGAGATGGGGAGGGAAGGGGTTACGTAGCTCCAGGTAGCTGAGCTTATAAACCTATAAATGTCTTAGCTGAGTATAACAAATGGCAGCAGGCTCTTTGCACCTGCTCCAAATCCATTTCTTGATCTGCTTCGTTTCCCATTTTGTTGATTTACTACAATGCTGCCTTTTTCCTCTGACCCTTTTGGACTGCTTTGGCTAATCCAGAAATCCATCCGTTGTCAATGGGTCCCTTGCTCCTGGGCCTCCTCTGAGGAGTCATAATGATCCTGAACCTACAGGGCTCTACAAAATGAGACATCTCACCAGCACCTGGGAAGATACTCTGGCTCATGGGTAAGGACAAATACATTTTGCCATGCAGTTTGAATGAACACACTGCCTCGTTCTGACTTTAAGGGATTTTTTTTTCCCTAAATAAATATTTTCTTCTGGAAAGTTAGGATTAAATGTGCTTCTTCCTTTTTAAAAACATAAACAACTAGGGTATTGAGAAGAAAGTTGTAATCTGCAAGGGTGCACAGTTTCCACTTGCCTGATCCTACCAATAAGACCCCAAACTCATCCCAGCAACTGTGCACTCTAGCCGAAACCAAAGACTGATCAGAGTTGAGTTCTCTATGGTTCTCAGAGTAAGTAATTTGTATCCTCCCTGCCACTGGGTAACAACATTCACCACTTCAGTTTCACATGGACTATCTGTGCCTGACCTGTGGTAGAGCCTTCTGAGCTCACATTAGTCTGAGGAGCTACAGGAGGACACATTGCACCTTGACCCAGACATAGTGATGTCATTTTGGTCTTCTTTGAGCACAAAGGACAATGATTGACCGGGCAATGCACATTTTGTTAGTTATGGGGTGGTATGATTGGTATAGATGTGTTTAATTTAATTTAGCTCACTTGTCACCCACCAAGAAACTCTGCCATCTTCCCTTTGTGTTGAGTATTGCTGGACCCTAATCTCATGAACACGGCGTAATATAGTCAAGCATACAAGCAAGATTTGTGTCACCAGAGAAGTAAAAGGAATAGCCAGATATCTTTTTTTTAATCCCATATAAACTGTGTTTCTGTGGCTCCTCCCAGATCAGTGGTTCCCAACTTTCCCAATGCTGCAGCCTTTTAATACCATTCCTCATTTTGTGGTGACCCCCAACCATAAAATTATTTTTGTTGCTACTTCATAACTGCAATTTTGCTACTGTTATGAATCGCAATGTAAATATCTGCTATGCAAGATGTATTTTCATTGTTACAAATTGAACATAACTCACAGGTTGAGAACCACTGTCCCAGACCCAAGCACCCCTTAACTACTCTATGGGTATTTCCCAAACCTAGGAGTTTCCACACTTTACGTGCTTGGATTAAAATCTTGTTACTCCTCCCTTTAAGATCTAGGAAGTATCTCTGTTCTGCTTTTCTGCTTCTGGTCATTGGAAGGATCAATGTCTAGAGTCTAGACAACAGGTAAGACTTGGGACTTGAGACATTAATTCCTCCTCCAGCCACTTTTCCTTTATCCTAATCTGTCTCTAACTTGATGTGGCAGGCCTGCTCTCCGTGGCTGCTTTTCAGGACTGAAGCTCATCAGTTAAGTTGTACAGGACTTTTTCAACATGTTCATCTTCATAATAATAATAACTAACATTTTATATAGCACGTACCAGGCAAAGGGAAGAAGGTAGGGTTTATTGGCAGGTGGCAAGTGAGTCAAATTAAATTTATTAATTTGTTATAATTATTATAATTATTTATTAAACATATCTATACAAATTGCACACTTCAACTAACAAAATGAGTGTTCCTAGGCAGTCATTGTCTTTCATTCTCAAAGAGGACCAAAATGACATCACTGTGTCAGGGTACAGCATGTCTGCCTGTGGCTGATCAGAGCAATATAGGTTCAGAAGGCTCTACCACAGGCCAGGTAAAGATAGTCCATAGGAATATTTGAAGGGAGAACGTTACTATGCACAGTGGCAGGAAGGATAAAGGTCTCTCACTCTGAGAAATATAGAGAACTAGGAAAATTCTGATCAATCTCTGATTTTGGCTACTGGGGTGAATTTGGAGTTACTAGTATCTAGGTCTTATGGGTGGATAGGATTGGGCAAGTGGACAACTGTGTCCCCTTGCAGATTAAACCTTTATTCTCAATATCCTAGTAGTTTGGTTTTTTGAAGAAGAATAAGTACTTTTGCTTCAAACTAATTGCTTTATTTAAAAATCCCCTTGGTTCTTCACAAAAATCTTAGGAGATAGGTGTTGCTAGTATTTCTAGGAGGAAAGAGGAAGGAAGGAGGAAGGAGGAAAGAAGGAAGAAACTAAGGCAAACAGAAGTGACTTGCCCAGGGTCACATAGTAAGCGTCTGAGACTAGATTTAAACTCCTGATTCCAGGCCCAACTCTAACTACTTAGAGTGGTGAAGTATAGTGAAGGTAAGACCTAGGTGTGGAGAGGAATTTCTCCCTTGTCTATCATTCTTCCCTTTCATTTCTTCCCTTTCATTACTGATATTTTTCAAATGTCTACTCCATTTGGCATACTTGATCCCTTGGCAACTGAAGCTTGATCTGCATAGCCCACCCCTTCAAAAACTTTATGGGAAGGAAAATTCTAGGGCAGGGGTGGTGAGCATTCGGCCTCAAGGCCACATGTGATGCTCTAGGTCCTCAAGTGGCACCCTTTGACTAAATCCAAACTTCATGGAACAAATCCCCTTAATAAAAGGATTTGTTCTGCAAAACTTCTGCAAAAGTCAGTCAAAAGGCCACACCTGAGCACCTAGAAGGCCACATGTGGCCTGGAGGCTGCAGGTTCTCCATCCCTAGGGCAAGGGGCTGACAAACTATTAACTGGGCCATAAACACAACCTCCATTACAAAGGACTTGTCTGAATTCACAAAGTGAGTTGGGGAACAATTCTGAGATGATTACCTTATACTTATGTTCTCTCAGTTCATGCTGACCCTTCTAATTTCTTGTGATCATGATCAGTGTATCATGGACCACACTGGAGACCAGAACTCCTTAGAGTAAATTTTTCTAGCTAAGAGATGGCTAGGTCATTTATAGAGTTGTAGAAACAAATCTCTTATTTAAGTATATTCATTTAAGCATATCTTTTGGATTATGAAAATGAAGTTGCATAGAGAATTTTTTTTACATTTACTTCTGCAGGAAGATACATTGCTAGGGCTTTTAAAGAATTCTTGTAGAAATACATGGCAGGTACAGCTAGGTGGCACAGGGAATAGAGCACGGGCCCTGGACTCAGGAGGACCTGAGTTCAAATCTGGCCTCGGACACTTAACATAAAACCTAGCCATGTGACCTTGGGCAAGTCACTTCACCCCAATTGCCCTCCAAAAAAAAAAAGCAAAATAAATAAAAATAAGAATTGAATTAAAAAAAAAGAAGTACATGGCAAGTTGTACATGTTTGTGCATGGCCTGAAAAGAGAATATACTTCCTCAGCTCAAGAGATGGTAGCAGATGGGACACTAGAAATTATCTGCAGAAGCACATGGTAAAAGCAAACATTTACATGCCTACTCAGCCCAAAGAAGCAGGCCCAGAAGGAGGCCAGGTCAATGGATCAAAACTATCTTCTGCTAGTAACTGTGAGGCAGCTAGGTGACATAGTGTCTAGAGTGAAGGCCTTGTAGTCCTGAAGACTCATCAATACAAATTCAAATCCAGTCTCAGACACTTATTGGCTGTGTGACCCTGGGCAAGTCACTTAATCCTGCCTGCCTCGGTTTCCTCAACTGTAAAATGAAAGAAGGAAATGCCAAACCACTCCACTATCTTTGCCAAGAAGAGCCCAAATGGAATCATGAAGAGTCAGACATGACTAAGCAAGAACAAACTCAGCCCAAGAGAGGAATTCCAGCCTTGGTAACCCCAAGTTTGAGAGTTTAAGGATATTATCTTCTAGAGAGAGAAGGGGTTTCCACATGCAGGGTGCTCCTCTGGGAAAAGAGGTTCCCCCACACAGTTCTTGAGTATTGTCCCACTTGGAGAACAAAGCCAGATCTGAAGTAGATCAAATAATGAATACTCCTGAAGTGGTGGAGCAGCAACTGCACTGGCATAGCTAGCAGGGCTGCTAGCATGGGTTCTTAGATCTGCTTTACTAGGAAAGATGACTGTTCAAGGGGTCAGCAATCTTTGTTAATTACATTCACTGGTTTAGGGGGAAAGTCCATACCCTAAACTTCAGAGAAAATACAAATAAACTAGAGATTCAACTATCTGACCAAGGCAATACATACATAGTTAGTAGAGAGAGAAGCACCAACATCTGGGTTTTTCAAAAGGGGAAGGGGAGGGCGTTGCTCCTTAACACCTACCTAGAGTCTCATCTGGTTAAATCACAAGAACCCTCTTCCAACAAGTGTGCCCCAAAGCAAACCCCTAACCTCAGATGTATACACTTCTTGAGGGTCAGAGGGCATCACACCCCTCATAACCGACTGCCTAATTGCAAATTAACAAAAGGTGTGAAAGCCCTCCTACAAGCAAGCCTCCCCTATGCAGGCTTCCCTTAATGGGCTCCATCAGAGGCCTACCAATGGATGGGGAAGCTCTTATATCCTATTAATATTGCAAGTTGTCTCAAATATTCAAATCTGCACTAACCTTATAGTTATGTAAAATGTGTTAAGTAGGTCCAGCCCAATGGAAATATGTAGTACAAATTTGAATAACATAAGTACTTAACAGGATTCGTTATTCTCACTAATGAAATTATAGGTTGTTTTTGTTCAGTCATTTTTTCAGTCCTGTCCACCTCCTGGCAACCCCATCTGGTGTTTTCCTGGCAAAGATACTGGAATAGTTTGCCATTTCCTTACCCAGAGTCACACAACTTATAAGTGTCTGAGGTCATATTTGAACTCAGGAAGATGACTCCTGTCTCTAGGCCCAGTGCTCTATCCACTGTACAACTGCCCCAGGCCAAAAACAAAACAAAACAAAACAAAAAAACAACTCCAGTACCTGGAATATGTCAAACATTTAGTAAATGCACGTGGCTTGATTAGAGAAAAGTCAAAGTATCACCATAATCTTTGTTCACTCTTTTGAAGATTTTGAGTGTGAGGAAGATAGTTGTTGAAGCTCCCACAAGAAAGTTATGAAAACTTTAAAAATTCATTTAACTATTTCTTAAGGCGTGGGGAAATAATCAATCACCCATGAGATGGGATTATTGATATATGTGAGATTATAAAGGGAAAAAAATTGAGCTCATAAACCATACCAAAATCCAGTACAATTTTGTTTGACAGCCACATATTTGATATGTCAAGGCTTCCTTCTGAATTTCTACAAAGGAATTGCAATTAGAACACTCCTTAATTTGGGCACAGTTTTTACATCTATACAAGAAAGTTATCTATTAGCTTCTACAGTATGATATAATATAATATAATATAGCATAATACAACACATTATGAGGAGATGCCAATAACTGAAAAATATTGATTGATGGAAAAGGCCAGAATTCTCACATCCTTGTGTAATTTAAGCACATTATCTTTTTTTTTTTTGGAGGAGGCAAAGCGGGGCAATTGGTGTTAAGTGACTTGCCTAAGGTCACATGGCTAGTAAGTGTTAAGTGTCTGAGGCCAGAGTTGAACTCAAGTCCTCCTGAGTCCAGGGCCAGTCCTCTATTCACTGTGCCACCTACCCACCCTGGGCATTATCTTTTAATGGTGATCAGTAATGGCAGTAATAAATAAAGGAAGTGTCAGTTCAGAAAAGCAAATACTTCTAGTTGACAACAGAAATCTAAGCATAACCCAAATTCATAGATTTGTTCATTGGTGTTTCCTCCTAAAGGAATATTGGCCCAAGAACTGAGAAAGGGGGGCAAAAACATTCCCTCCCCTTGCTTACATTTCACAAATAATCATCTCTTCTGTTTCATTTTTAAATACCTTCAATAATAGTCAACCATAAACATCACCCCAACCTTGTCACTTTCTTTCAAAAAATACTGACAAATTTCATATCTGTGAAATATTTACTACTTTTGTCCCCTAAGATGGGCAACATTGATCCAGGTGTATTTATAGTCCATATAGACATCTGAACAAGAATGCCAGTTAAGTATCAACGTCATGTCCAGCGGTTCTCAACCTGTGGGTTATGTTCAATTTGTAACAATGAAAATACACCTTGCATATCAGATATTTACATCATGATTCATAACAGAAGCAAAATTACAGTTATGAAGTAGCAACAAAAATAATTTTATGGTTGGGGGTCACCACAACATGAGGAACTGTATTAAAGGGTCACAGCATTAGGAAGGTTGAGAACGGCTGAAAGGCAGCACAGTAGACAAGATTCAAGAACTGGAGTCAGACGGCCTAGGGTTATCACCTCTAATTTCTTACTAGTTGTAATGATGAGGTGTAGGCTCTGGGACTCCCCTTCCCCTTTTTTTGAGCTCTCCTTGATTCTTTGAGGTACAGGCTCTGGGAAAGTAAACCTTCCCAGGGAAGACATTTGCCTGAGGTTATGAGCCTTAAGTTGTGGCTCTGCCCAAGTCTTTAGCCCCCTTTGTTCCAATAGTTTCCCATCCTTGAATTGGCCTGGCCCACCATTGTCTATGGTCTCCAGGTAGCCTCCAGCAACTTCCCACCCTTAACCACTCATTACTGGAATCTGATCTCATCTTGACTCCAGAAGAATCTCCCTACT
>JAQQSW010002966.1:0-14808 GCA_028646575.1 Pseudocheirus occidentalis
TGGTGATGATGGTGATGGTGATGGTGGTGGTGATGGTGATGGTGATCGTGGTGATGGTGATGGTGATGATGATGATGATGGTGGTGGTGGTGGTGATGGTGATGGTGATGGTGAGGATGGTGATGATGATGGTGATGATGATGATGATGGTGATGGTGATGATGGTGATGATGTCAAGCACTGTGCTAAAAGCTGGGGATACAAAAAGAAAAACAATAAATTCATGCTCTCAAGGACCTCACCTTCTAATGGGGAGGAGAAGAGACAATACCTAAAAAAGTGACCATGTTTTATACCTTTCTGTATCCCCATGCCTACCTACCACAGTGACCTAGCATGGTGACCTATTCATAGCACACACACAGCAAATGTTGGTTATTGATTTTCAGAAAAGAAAGACCGATAGGTTCAACCCTTGGGAAGATTCTAGAACATATCATTTTTAGAAAGTTGAAAGAACATTTGATAAGTCAATTCCAAATTCTTTCCTCAAAAAAATAAAGCCTCATAATGTATACTACCCATACCTCTTTCTCCAAATTTACTAAATAGAATGTTCAAGCAATTTATTGAGCTGGGGGAAAATGTCAACACACTTGAAAAATGTGGAGAACCCAGCAATGAACAAAAACCAAATGAAAAATGGGCTAAGATAGGGATACTCTAGGTAGCAAAGTGAATAGAGCACCAACCCTGGAGTCAGGAGGACCTGAGTTCAAATCCAGCCTCAGACACTTAACACTAGCCCGTGTGTGACCTTGGGCAAGTTACTTAACTCAATTGCCCTGCCTTTCCTACCCCCAAAAAAGCCAAAAAAGGGGGGGCTAAGAGAGAATTTGATTTAGGCCAGAATGAAGAAAGTTGAAATGTAATAGATACCATGAATACCTTCTGCCCAAGCTCCCTGCTCTGTCTATGACTGTCCTTCAAAGTCTAGCTCAAGTATGGTTCTGTGACCTTTCTTGGCCTCAGTGTCTTCAACAGTAAAAATGAAGTGATTGCACTAAATGCCTTCTAAAGTCCCTTTCAATTTTAAAGCTATGGTTTCTGCTTCCTTCATGAAGCCATCACCCAGCTGGAAGAAAATCCTCCCTTCTGTCTCAGTTCAATTTAGTTCAACAAGCTATTTTTAAATATAAAATTGAGACAATACCTATCCTCAAGAAGCTTACAGTCTATTTACATAATGCTTATTACAAAATAAATACCTCATTGCAATTAAGAGTGGAATTTTCTGGGGACTCCCTCCTCAATCCAAAGACTAGCACATGGTACATTAGACATATATGTTTACATTTAACCAAATCAATAAAACAAGAAAAATGAAAATATGTTAAAAGAAAAAAGTACCAATATTGTGATACTACAACTTTCAGAAAGCAAAAAAATATGAACAAAGTGTAAATCTTATCAGGAACCATCTCTTGAGCTGCTCCATATTTGCACATGTGCCCAACAAGCCAGAGGATGGGCTAAGCTGTGTTTCCCAGCTCCATAGTCTAAACTAGCCTTCCCCGTCTGTCACTTTCCCTGCCCCTTCTGCCTTTTCTCTTTCTTCCTCTATTTCTTCCCCTTTGAACCTCTCTCCTTTGCTTTTACGCTGCAAGGGGTGGAAGGAAGCACACTTTGGGAGGGTGAAGGGAAGTTGTATTTGAAGAAGCACCCTTCACTTAGCTAATCCCATTGGTTGGCACCCCAATAAACAATCTCATACACTCCAGGAGGTGGGAGCACTCCATTGTGGACACTATTAGACTGAAGTAAGATTCATTTCATAGGGATAAATGTGAAGTCTTACATTTGGGTAAAAAAACCTCATGGCAGTTTGAAAAAGATCTGTGTTTTATTGAACTACACACTCAATCTGAGTCTGCAGTGTGATGTGGTAGCCAAAATCAACAACAAAAACCCTAATGTAATCCTTGAGCGAGGCCTCCAATGCAAGATTAAGGAGGTGACGGTACTCTGCCCTAGTCAGTCCACATCTGGAGCATTATGTTCAGGTCTGGGCATCACAATTTAAGAAGGATAAGCTGTAAGGTATTCAGAGGAGGCTAATCAGGATGAAAATCAGCTGAGGGACATGGGGGGGGGGTGGTGTGTGCAGTGTTTAGCCTGGAGATGAAAAAACTCAGGGAGAACGTGTTAACTCTTCAAGTATTTGAAGGATTGTCATATGGAAGCACTATGACCTCTAAGCTCAGAGGGCAGAACCAGAGCAATGGACTGAAGTTGCAAAGGGACAAACTGAATGAGAGTACATGTACAAAAGGCAGACGGCCTGCCTCAGGACACGATGGGCTTCCCCTCACTAGAAGTCTACACTCATCAGCAGGACGGCCACTTGTGTTACAATGAGGATTCCTTTTGGTTATGAGCTGGATCAAATGATCACCAAAGGCCGCTTCCAACTCTCAAACTCTGTGACCCTGTGATGATGAGAGGAAGGAGGAAAAGATGTTCTGGTTTCAGACTGAGGCTTGGAGCTGCCCGGGGGCCATTTTCTCCTGCAGTTTGGCCCCAGAATATCCTCAGGTCCCCTGCCAGCGGCTGGGTACCAACCAGGTGGGAGGAGTCGGGCATCCACTCAAGCCAATCCTAAATGAAACCTGACCTCTACGGTTCCCAATGTGTTGCCTAAGGAGCAGGAAACATGGGTGGTAGAAATGGTCCAGAACATGGGAGGTGCCGGGGCTTTTCCTGAGCGCCCTCTCTGGGAACAAACCTGGCTTAGGCGTGAGTCCAGAGGCCACCGCGATCTGCAGCCGGGTTTGGGGTGGCTTTTTCTTTTTTTCCGGGCAGGGGAAGGACCTCCCCACAGCCGTCCTCTAACTGGCAGGGAGGCGGGGCCCGGGCACAGGGAGGGGTGGCGGAGGAGGAGCCCGCTCCGCCCCATCCTGTCCTGCCTGGCTGGGGCTCCCAGGACTCTCTGTTCTTCTTCGCTGACGCCCCCCCAGCCGTGCGACCCATTGCCCACGCGTGCCCACGCCCCACGTCTTGCCATGGCCCCCAAGCTCCTCCTGCTCCGGCCACCACTGCTGCTGCTGCTGCTGTTGCTGGGAGGCTCGGGGAGCCTCGCTGAGCCGGGCGATGAAACTGAAAGTTCCATCCGGACCCTCCAACTGGAGACCCTGGTGAGAGGAGAGCACCCTCACCCCGCCCCGGCACCTCCGGACCTCGGCCCCTGCACCTTCGCACCCTTCCTTCTGGGCTGGCAATGGCTAGGCACTAAGTTGGGGGTTGGGGTGTCCTGGATCCCCGGGAGAGGGAGGGCGGGCTGGATCGGAGAGAGCTCCCCAGGGCTTCACCCTCCTCCTCCTCCTCCTCCTGCCTCCCACCAAGCTTTGCTCCCGTGCTCTATCGCAGGTAGAGCCCCCGGAGGCCTGCAGTGAGCCCGCTGCTTTCGGAGATACATTGCACATTCACTATACGGTGAGTCTGGGTTTGGGGGTGGGGCCCCACAGAAACACGTCAGCTTTGGCTGGGACACGTGGCGAGGGGGTATGGGAGTGGGAGCTGCCCCTGCCCCCCCCCTCGCTCCCGGAGCACGTGGCCGGGGGAGGCCTTACTCTCCACCCAGGGGCCCTTAGGGTTCCATGTGGCACCTGGGACCCTGTTTGGGCTCCCACTCCAGTCTGCCCTCCCTGAACCTGAGCACCACAAGCCCAAGGCTGCCTCCCAGTGGGGTCAGGTTCGGATTCACTGAGGTTTGGGGGAGGGCAGGGATGAAGGATTGGGGGGTTTCAATCCCAGGGAAAGTAGTCTCGACGGTTGCTGATAACATCTTCTCCCTCAGGGCAGCCTTGAAGATGGACGGATAGTTGACACCTCCCTGACCAGAGACCCCTTGGTTATAGAGCTTGGCCAAAAGCAGGTTATCCCAGGTATCCTTGATCTAGAGGTTTTGCCCAAAAGGCGTCTAGTTCTCTTTTAGTAAGATACCCCAGGTTGGCATCTGACATTGACCCTCCAGAGGCAGTGAAGGCAGGGTATAAAACCACAGAAGCCTTGTGGTTCCCTACCCCACTCAGACTGCTTTTGGAATCTGGTTCTTGGGCCTACTTGTGCTGGACTTCTCTAAGCAGGTCTGTTGTGGGGATGAAATGAGAATAAAAACACTTTGTGATTCTAAAGTATATGCTTGAACCTAAGGAGGCTATAATTCAGACCTCACTCATCATGACCATCCCTAGTCCCCAATCCCTGAATCCCAGGTTAAAGGACTGAAAGGGGCAGGAGAGCAACCAAGGTGTTTACTCTTTGAGGGAAGAGCAGTGGGAGAATCTTTGACCTCACTTCCATATCCATTCAGTTGTGTCTTTTCCCTGGTTGTTTTCTGCCATTGCTAAGGCCTGGAGCAGAGCCTGCTGGACATGTGTGTGGGGTAAGTATTGTTGGGTTGGGGTGGTCCTGGGAACATTTTTTTTTTTCTGTTACTGAAACCTCAAATGCAGAAAGTTGTTTCAGTCATTAAGGGGATGAAGTAGGGAGGTAAGGATTAAAATTTAAAAAGCTTTGGATAAACATTGGCCAGGGACCAGGACTCAGACCTACCGGGGCCCATTGCCCATACTACTTCCCTTCTCCCTGGCTGTTTTTGTTAGAATGATTTTGGAGAGCTTGGCCTTTTGACCATTCGCTCTTATAGAGCGTAACTTAACAGGATGACTGGGAATACTGCTGGACTTGAGGCCTTCCTGCCCACTGGCTTTGACTTGTGTTCCCTCCCTTAGAGAGAAGCGAAAGGCAATCATTCCTCCTCACTTGGCTTATGGAAAACGTGGATTCCCCCCATCTATCCCAGGTAAACACACCAGGATTCCTCCAAATTCTGATTTCCTGAGTGCTGGGTTAGGTTACATCTTGAAAGGGGTCGGTTGGTTCTTTGGGAGAGTATGACCCAAAGGGGTCTCTAGTTTTCATGTCTTCTTCATTATTAGCTTGTCTGTTCAGGACGAAAAGAAGTCTAACCTGTCAAGGTTGCTGGGGCCAGTCTTGGTCTCTCTGAGCCACAAAGGCCTGCTTGCCCATGTTTTCATATGATCCAAACCTTTCCCACTGTACCTTTCCCATTTGTGACTTTTCTCTCCCAAACAACCTCAGGGAAAGGGTTGTTAAAAAATGATCGTATCCAAATAGGTTTTTTTTTTAAAAAAGCCCACTGTGAGGAGCTCCTGCCACTATTTTTAAAACTCTCAGTAAATAGTTGCCACTGGCTAGCATGTATTCTTTTGTGCAGCTTCTGACCATAACATCAGCTCTATTAGCTACAATATTTTGCCTTGGGGTCACTGTTCTTATCCTCTTTCCAAGCTGGAATAGGGATAAGGAAAGGGTTCTAGGCCTGGGGTAAAACTCCTTTATCCACAGCTTGCTCCTGTCTATCCCTTTTCTCCTTCTCCCAAACCCACTCTCTTATTTCTCTCTCCCTGCTTGCTTGACTACGTCTATTCTCTCTGCTCATCCTTCATAAGCTGTTTCCTCTTCTACTGATAGAGACTGAAATTCCTGGGAAGAGCCTGCAGAAATTCTAGCATTCATATTGGGCAGGCTCAGTAGTTGGAATAGAAATCATGTCTATCTCCACTTTCAGTTGTTGCAAAGATTCTGCCCCTTTGGCTGTACTTGGAGAGGGAGGAATGGAGAGGATCCCTAACACATAATTCCCTGTTGTTTTTAGATTCGCAGACAGATCTGAGAGTGCTGAGATCATTCCTCACTCTAAGCTACCCTTAGAGGTGGTTCAGAACAGCCCCTTGATCATGTTAGAACCATTTATATATGCTTATAGCCTGTCATTCCTTCAGCTCTAGAATGAGTAGTTGTAAAGTTTTCCTAACCTCATTTGGTTGGTTTCTCTGCGGCCCAATCTTCATTTCAGGTTCTGATTCACTGGTAATATGTCTAGAGACTGACAGTAAAACCCTGTCTGCCTCCCTAGGGGATGCAGTGCTGCAGTTTGAGGTGGAACTGATCGCCTTGGTACGAGCCAGCTACTGGCAAAAGCTGGTGAAAACTCTCTTTCCTCTTCTGGGCATGTGTCTGGTACCAGCCCTCCTGGGTCTCATTGGCTACTACCTGTACAGCAAAGCCACCAACCCCAAGATCTCTAAGAAGAAGCTCAGAGAGGAGAAGAAAAACAAAAGCAAAAAAAAATAAAACCTCTTCCCTTTTATTGGCCTCTTCCTTCTGGGCTGCTTTAGTAAGTGGGATGGGAGTGGGTAAAACCATTCAGAGTTAGGTAGCAGGAGGGATGTGGGAACTTTTCCCCCATGACCTACTCATATTTTCCCCTCTTCCATCCCAAACTCCATCTTGGCTTTTCCCAATAAAAACCTAGGTCCAAAAGGCTACCTGCAACCCCACATTCCTTGGGGGCCCGGCTGTGGACTGAGGTCAAGGTTCTACTGTAATAGTGGCCACCTAGCCTCACACAATCTCCATATATGACTCTCTTTCCTTTAAAGTGATAGTTTAGTGCGACTCTAACCACCATCTTGACAAGAAACCCAAAGCTATGACATAGCCAGGATCTTCATGGAAACCTTTAATATCAAGTTTCTATTAACTGAGGGAAAGTATTTGGGGGTTAGGGAGAGGCTGGCTCCCTGAGGATGTCATGGGCAAGGGAGTCACAGTGTATGGGATGCCACGTGGGCAGCCTCGATGACATTGTAGATGGGCTGGTTTGGGGAGCTGTCTGTTGGGGGCAAGGGAATGTTGCTGCGTTGGTTGATGATAAAGAGTGGGTTGAGCTGGGTCAGCACTTCGTCACTCACAGAGATACTGTCCAGGTACTGCTTCAGCATATGCCTCAGCTTCTCATTGGATTCCAGCAGCTGGGTTCTTCTTTGCTGTAGGCTTAATTGTTCCAGCTTTACCTTGTTATACCTTTTCCAGAAATTCTCCAAGCCTGTGTAGTTCTCCATCAGCTGGGAGTTTGGGGGGAATAAAAGGCAAAGTGAGTGCTGGGACAACTGACCAGCATCCCCTTTATCTTTCTTTCCCTCCTGGCCGATACCTCACCTTAGCTAGTTCTAGCGTAGGTTCCTCATGATCATTTTGCTCCACTTCCTGCAATTCCTCTGGTGTCAACATTGAGGAATAGAAGGGTAGGACTTTCTCTTCCTCTGTCTCAAATTTCCTACATATTTCAGCAAGTCTGAGGATGAGGTCTCCCTGCAAAATGGAGGGAGGGGGCTATGAATTAAGAAAGGGGGCTAAGGAAACCTTTCTGATGATCACAAACAGAGTAGAGGTCCAGAATGTTGAAGAAGGGAAGAATGGGAAAGGCAACATGGGGGGGGGAGGGATTAAGTTATCCTGTTCCCTACCTTTGCAACAATTTTTTTCAGGGCTCTGAGGGTGATGTTACTCTCCCACGTCAATTTGGCCAGGCCGCCCCGAGCCTCTGCCCGGGCTTGATTCATCTGTTGCTTGAGGTTTTGAAGTTGCTTGTGGACCAGGTCTTTGTCTACACGGATATGTTGGTTTTGTTCCTCGTTCTCACGGGTGTGCAACATGAGTTTACTCCGCAGGAGAGCGATGGAGTCCTGGTTAGCAGACAGTGGATCAAAATCTCAGAGCCAGAAACACTATTTCATCCTTCACTCTGTAGCTCAAGGAAAACAGGCTAAAGGAGAGACAGACCCTGACACCGAGTCACACATACGGTGATTGAAATGAGAACCAATTATTGGAGTTTGATGAAACCAATAACTGGTTATCGTTCAGTCATTTGTCATGTCTGACTCTCCATGACACCATACTGTACTATCCATATGGTTTTCTTGGCAAAGATACTGGAGTGCTTGGCCATGTCTTTCTTCAGTGGATTAAGGCAAACAATGGTTAGATGACTTGCCTGGATTTAAACTCGGGTCTTTCTGACCCCAGGCCCAGTACTTTATCTACTGAACTACCCAGCTCATAACCATGACTGGTATACCTTATTCAAAACAAACAGAATAGATTAAAAATGGTAGTGAGATAGCATTGTTTTGTTTGGTTTTAAAGAAGGTATCCTTGTGATAAAATACGCCAGAGGAGGAATTATGTCAGAGTATTTGGATGAAGGCCAAAGGAGGGAGAAATACAAGTGATTTCATCATTGCGGTACACTATAATCCACCTGGACCAAAAGAAGAAGTAGTGGCAAGTTTGGGAGACAGTCCAGAAATCTGGCATGGGGCATGATACAGTCCTGATGGGGAACTTTAGTGACCTAGACACATCTCATGACTTCTTCAGCTGCCTCAGTTATAATTTCATCCTCTGTAAGGTGGAGGAATCAGCAAGGGGGGAGCACTATTTTGAATCTGATTCTAACAGAGAGGAGCTAGTTGCTGAAGTGGAAATGATAGGAACCTCAAAGGGAAGTGACTATTCCGTCTTAGAGCTTGTGACAAAGGAGAGGAAAACTGAAGACAGTCTGACATGTGTCCCAGATTTGGAGCAAACATTTTAGTGGGTTCAGAGGAAAGACATGGGGAATCCCATGAACTAAAATGCTTTATTCAAGCTAAGTCAGTCTGAAGTCAGGAGGGATGGAAGATGCTCAAGAATGAAATTCTGAAGATGTGAATTTCAATGAGCAGAAAATTTGGGATTTTGTATGAAGAGTCCAATGTAGAAGCACTGGGAATTCACCAGCTGACTTAGATTGAAAAAAGAAGAAAGAAGGACGCAAGGCCAGATAACAGGAGATGAATACGTGTGTCGTGGTCCTGAAAAATAGTGTCAAAAATGCTAAAGCTCAGGATGCACTGTGGCTGTTGAGGGAACCCAAGAACAACAAAAAGGGCTTTTAAAATTATACTGGACCAAAAAGATTGAAGAAGGGACAGGACCATTGCTTGGGGTGGGCAGAACAGTGATAAATGACAAAAGAGAGAAAGCAAAGCTGCTTAATTATTATTTTGTTTCTGTTTTCTCTACAAAGGGGATTGGACTTTTGTGCCGGAAATAATAGATAAGAAAGACTAACGCTGAGCTGATAACCAAGCTACATCAGAAAGTATTAGGAGACCACTTACTGCCTTTGGTGATTTTAAGTCACCTGACTCAGATGAACTATCCCCAAAACAGTCTCAAAAGACCCAACAGTTGAGACTGATTGATTGATACTTGGAAGATCATAGAAAATGGGAGAAAAACCACAAGAGGACGGGAAACATCTCAAATCTGCAAACTGTAAGCCAGTGAACTTAACTCAAAATTCTTGAAAAGATCATTTAGAGCAGAGGTTCTCAACCTGTGGGTCGTGACCCCTTTGGGGCTGAACAGCCCTGTCACAGGGGTCACCTAAGACCATTGGAAAACACATATTTCCAGTGGTCTTAGGAACCTCCTCTCTCCGTCTGGAGGCGGGTCCACCCATATGCAAATACACCCACATACGAGTATTAAAAGGGTCGCTGCATTAGGAAAGTCGAGAACCACTGATTTAGAGAGATAATTGGTGACTATCCCAACAGGGAAACCATGTTTTTAAAGGGCAATCACGGCCTCATAAGAAACAAGCCATGCCAGATTAGCCTCATTTCCTATTTTTGACAGTATTACTATACTAATAGAGGAGAATAAGGTAGATATATTTTACCTAGATTTCACCAAAGTTTTTGATAAAGAATTTATTGTTGGGGCAGCTAAGTGGTGCAGTGAATAGAGCACTGGTCCTGGAGTCAGGAGGACCTGAGTTCAAATCTAGCCTCAGACACTTAACACAAAACCAGCCTGTGACCTTGGGCAAGTCACTGAACCCCAATTGCCCTACTTTCCCCCCTCTAAAAAGCAAAAAAGGAAAAAAAAGAATTAAGAATTTATTGTTGGAAGGATAGAGATATGAACTGAAAGATCACACAATCAGATGGACTCAGAACTAGTTGGATGGCCAGACTCCATGAGTAATGTTAATAGTTCAATGTCAGTATGGAAGGAGGTCTCCAGTGGAGTGTCCCAGGGATCTGGACTTGGCCTGGTGCTTTTCAATATTTCTGTCAATGATTTAGATAAAGGCATTGCATGATATGCTCATCAAATTTTCAGATGCTACCAAACTGGAAGGAACAGTTAATATAATGGATGACAGAAACTTGATAAAAAACAAACAAAAAAATCAAAACCATCTTGACAGGCCCAAGCAGGAGTTCTTAAACTATAATCCATGAATGCCCAAGGTGAAGATAGATTTCAGGGCATCTGTAAACCTGGATGGGAGAAAATAGCATGTTTATTTTCATGTTAACAACTAAATGAAATTTAGCATTTCCTTCATTATAAATGTAGGAAACAAACATTAATTTAAGGAGGGGTCCATAGGCTTCACCAGTCTACCAAGGGGACCCGTGACACAAAGTTAAGATTCTCTGGGCTAGAATTCTGGGCTGAATCTATTAAGCTGAAATTCAGTGGGGATAAATAGAAAGTTTTGTACTTGAGTACAAAAAAGTCAATGGGGAAGACTAGGTGATGCAGTGAATAGAGCAATGGCCCTGGAGTCAGGAGGACCTGAGTTCAAATCCAGCCTCAGCACTTGACACAAAAACTAGCTGTGATTTTGGGCAAGTCACTTAACCCCAACTGCCCTTCAAAAAGCAAAAAAGTAAAAATAATTTAATTTAATTTTTAAAAAATCAACCCTATAGAACCAACACCAAAGTAGAATAGGCAGCTTTCAGAGGTGGTAGGTTCCCCCTCCTTGGAGGTCTCCAAGCAGAGGCTGGGCAACCATTTGTTGGCTACGTCACAGTGGAGAGTCCTTTATGAATGGCCCAGGCTGGTTGACCTCTGAAGCAGTCTTTCAGATTTCTGTGATAGGCAGGAACAAGAGGCATCACACATACAGACATACAGACTGGGGATTTCTGGCTAACAGTGCTCACCTGGATCTTCTGCAGCTTTTTCATCTGCGTCTCTATCTCTTTGGAACTCTTGTCATCTTTGACCTTCAAGGTCTCGAAGGCGAGCTTCCGATCTTCAGTGGCATCAGTGTAATTCTTCAGTGCCTCCTGAAACCTCCTCCACAGATCTTCCACCGTGCTTTCTAACTGCATTCGTAGGAAGTGCTTCTCCTCCAGGTTCTAGAAAATGACCCGGAAATAAACAGCATTTTATACAAACTGTTCTTGCCCTCTCTCTTCCCTAATATTGGACACTTTGCTGGAATGTTGTCCCATTGTGAGTTGTCCATTTTGAGAATGAAAAAATGGAGACTTAGGAGCTTAAGCCACAAAGCTAGTGTCAGGGGAAGAATTGAAACCTGCATCTTCCTTGCTCCAAACTAGCATTTTATCTGGCAGCTCTGCCCTCCTACCTCTTGCTCTCCTTTATTTATTAGCATTGGTTGCAATGGTATAAAAGAAAGCATGCCCAACTCCATGGAAATAAATCAAGGAGACCTGGCTTCTGCTGCTGATTTTTATCAGCTATGTGACTCTGGGTAAATTATTTCATTTTCCTGGGCCTTGGTCTCCTCATCTGTAAAAAGAGTCTCAAGAAAAATGATATCTAATTATCTGTCCCTTCCAGTTTTGTCATTGTCCTCATCTCCATTTCCCGGATTCCCTGATTTCCTTCAAATCCCAGGTAAAATCCTCCTTTCTGCAAGAAGCCTTTCCTGATCTCCCTTAATTCTAGTGCTTTCCTTCTTCCATCTCCTCCAGTTTATCTTCTGTGAAGCTTGTTTGTACACAGCTGGAGACATACTGTCTGAACTTTTTGAGTGCAGGGACTGGGTTTTTTTTCTTTTGTAGTGAGGGTCAAGGAAGGATTGGTCTTTCTTTATATCTTTATATCCACCATGCTTAGCACAAACGCTTGTGGTTGACTCCTTCCATTTGTCACCCTATTGTGAGAATAAAGACAACAAGCTTCCCCTTCCATCTAATTTTCCTGATAGTCCAATAGATGCCCATGACTCATAGCATAGTTACATTTAGGAGCAGTGGGTAGAAATGATAATAACTCTGTGATACTTTAAGTATTTAAGTCTGGGCCAAAGGAAGGGACTTTTTTGCATCTCCAGCTGTCTTGAGTAAACTGCTCTCCTCATTCCTTCCCACTTGCCTTCCCACCATACCTTATTTTTTAGGTCTTCCCACATGCTTTGGAACTCCAGCTTAGCTTCATATTCAGTGTCTGTGAAGTTCTGCTCCATGGCCAAGTAAACATCCTGGAGGTAATGCATCTCTTTCTCATGATGGTCAATGATCATCCTCCTGTGGGATTTACAGAGAAAAGAATCAGATGCAGGGAGTCCAAAAGGGGAACTTATAGCACAAATTCCTGAGTTAGACAGAAATGGAATCCAGACGAATTCTCCAACGTGTCATTTGATGCCCCTCCTTGCCCATACATTCACTGAGTTATTCATTCAAACTAAGAAAATTACTGCCTACTAAATGAAGATCACTGTGCTAGATGATACAGGGAAATAGAAAGATACCCAAGATTGTCTCTGACCTCAGAGAGTTAACAGTCTAATTAGGGGAATATTTACAATATGAAACAGTATGAGTAGAACAATATGAAACAGTATGAATCTGTGCTCCAGAGAGGGCACAGATTCAGTTCTGTAGTGCAGAGGCAGGAGTAATCATTTCTGGCTGGGGCATGGACCAGATTATGGAAGAGCTGGCATTTTAGCTGGGCTTTGCGGGACAGACCTGGGTTTAGAGCTAGAAATGAGAAGAGGAGGGTCATTCCAGGCAGAGGGAAAAACAAGAACAAAGTGGTAAATAATCAAGACTGACTAGAACACCAGGTTCTTATAAGGAAGTGCTGGGAGATAAGGTTGGAAAAGTAAACGGGGCTTGATTGCAGATGACCTTGAATAGCTCACTTAGTGTGGACTTTGCTCAGTAAGCATCAAGACATTGCTACAGGTCTTTGAGGAGAGAAGGGATACAATCCAAGTGTTGCCTTCAAAAGATTAGTCTAGTGACCACAAGTAAGATGGCTTAGAAGCAGAAGGGGTTGTAGGCAGGGAGAGCAAGAGGCTATGGCAATAGTTTAGGCGTGGGATGATGGGGCATGAACCAGAGCTGGGACTGTGTTTATGAAAAGGAAGGGACAGAGTGGAGAGCTATGCAAAGGAAGAATGAATAAGTCTTGGTCAGTTATTAAATATGGATTTTGTTGAAGGAGTCAAGGATGACTGAGGTTTTAAGCCCTGCAGAGAAATTGAAAAATCAGGAATAAAAGTTATTTTGGGGACATAGGGCTCTTTGAAAATCTTCATGAAAAATGGTCCTGGGGTGAGGGGGGGAGGAATAAAGCAAAATCCTACAGACTCGGGGATGGCTAAACAAATTGTGACAGTGATACCCAATGGACTCAATTGTAATGTGCCACATTCATTTCCTAAAATACCAATGAAACCTGCCCCCCACCCTGGAATCCTTCTTTGTAAAAAGGAAAAACAATTCAGCCAAACCAAATGACAGAGTGACATTTGCCAGTCAAAAACTGTATGTCACAGAATATCTGTGGACTCATCTCTGCCCACAACTATTCCAACAGTGATCAAAAGAATGCTATACTAAAGGTGATCAGAAAAATGAAAGAAGAAAATTTTAGGGGGTTATCTTTTCAGCCCAAGATCTCAAAATGGACTTACAGGCAAGTGACAGGAGCCCAGACCTAGGCCAGCAATATGAGGAGGCCCAGGGCTGATCTTGGACTTGGCCTCCCTTTGCCCCCTAGGCAAACAACGCAACATCTCCCCGGGTCCAACAACTCAGACTCGTCACCCAGATCCCTAATGTTGGCCAGCAGCATGGGAACACCCAAAGGTTCTGATCTCAGACTCAGCCTCCAACCCAAGTCAGTAGCATGGGGTCTCCCAGAAGGAGCCAGAAGAATTTTGGATTTGGAATCCAGAACCCCAAGCAAGGGATTTCCCAGGACAAGATTATAGATACACCTCCAACCTGGACAGTAACTCAGGGGTCTACCAGATGATCTGACATGACAGACTTAACCCCTAGAACTCTTGACTAGGCCAGCGATACTGGGTTGCCCAGAGCAGATTGCTTGGAAGAATGACTAAACAAAAAAAATATAAAGAGCTATTATGAAGCCAGTAATGCCCAACACACATATCCATAACGAGAATAATTCCAAAATACCTATGAGAAAAGTTGATCCTGTCACATACTGTCCAGAAGTCCAGCATGCATCATCAGGAATATATGTGTGTAATGACTTATTTATAATACAATACTATACAGTTACATGATGCCATATTGTATCTTCAAAATTTCATTACAGTAAAAACCCCACAAATTTACAATAAATCATTAAATTTAAGAGGCATCTTTTAAAAAATTTTTATTTTTTGAAATGATGCAAAATTTAAAAAAACTGTTAAAGAGTTAAAGAAAGTAGATTTATAGGGGGCACTGAGTATTTTTTTAAGGGGGCAGTAGGCCAAATAAGTTTGGGAACCTCTGGTCTATCCAGATGAGGAAAGGGTGCGATGGAGTGAGCATCACTGCACTGATGGTTTTCTCTTGGAAGCCTGTAATATTTTGTCTTTTAACTGGGTATTCTGGAACCTAGTTAAAGGAGAAAATATTACAGGCTGCCAAGAGAAAACCATTTGAATACTGCAGAAGCACTATAAGGATAACCCAGGATCTGGCAGCTTCTACACTGAGGGATTGAAGGGCCTTCAATATGTTATTTCAAAGATTAAGGGAGCTGGGATTAAAACCCAGAATCAACTACCCAGCAAAATTGAGCATATTATTCCAGGGGAAAATATGGTCATTCAATGAGGTGGAGGACTTTCAAGCATTCTTGCTG